>JAVYIG010013333.1:0-47985 GCA_035222895.1 Strongylocentrotus droebachiensis
TTTCACTCGCCCGGTCTACCGCGCGCGCGCGCGCGCGCGCGCAGTGCATGTATAAACTTTGAAGTGCATATACTGTGTTGTGTCGGCCACATTTCAAACACAACTGTGCGAGCCAGAAAGGAACTCGCGCTATTGTTTGTATTGTATTTCAACACCCCCCCCCCCCCCCCCCCGTATATGGAAAAGTGGGAGGGGGCTGTATGTCCATATACAAGCTAACCTTGCAGCCCCCAAACCAAAAGTTTTGCTGCTCATAAGAGGGGTGGGGGGGGGGGGGGGGGGAGTTAATCAGCATGCAACCATAACCCACATCATAAAATAAAGACATCACTGGCAAAAACAATCCAACCCACCCCCCTTCCCTTTCCATAGATAATGCCCAACTGGCTCATACAAATGAGATTTTTTTTTTTTTTAAATCCATGCACATCAATACCTTTACACACATTATAAACATATCCTCTCATACATCTGTTTACTCACAATTCCAGACACAGAAGTATACCACCCCCTCCCCTCGACACACACACACACACACAGAGCTCCGAGTATAAATTTCACACAAAGTAACTTTGAAATTGGGCAATTCATTTGTTTGTTGCTTCTTTTTTTTCTCAATTTATTTCATGTCATAATACATATACATGTTCCTTCTCGAAAGACATCCTTTTCAACAATACATAATGGGTATGATATTAAGATATGTAAGAAAAAAAGGGGGAGCAATGTAGAACAATGATATATGTATTTCCCCATGAAAATCATGTCATATTATCCTTGCCCAGTGTCACAACTTTACCTGAACATGCATGTACTTTAGTTCTACACGTAGTGATGATTCAATTTAAACTTAGAATAGAAAATCTGAATACCATTGAACATCTTCTTCATTTCCAGATACTGCACAACTTCTCCCATACCATTCCAGTATAGATATACATTGTGCCCTTTTTCAAAAGCGGTATAAAAATATGCTCGCCCTGCATCAACTTGATTTTCTCCAGGCAAGCTCCAAAGTCATGTCTACATGTACATCCCTGACATGACAAAACAACTTAAAAATTTGGAAATTCAGACATTACACAATGGGACTGTCAGGATCATCAATTACTAAATTTTTTACCAAACATAACAAACTGGAATGTGATGGGTATCATTATTTATCTGAAATGTACAATTCAACTTTGCTTAAACAAGCAAATGTACATAATCATGAATTATGCAACAAAACACATGGGCCTACTGCAATTTGCAAGCAACAGCGCAAAAAATGGTTCAATCTCTACTTGCTCAAGGAAATCTTCCATCATTGGAATGGTTATTTCACAAAATGAACAAACAGAAACAAGTCTATTTGGCCAAGTTTGAAATTGGAAACTAAGGACTTCAGTTTATGCCCAAGTACAGTACAGTGGGTCCTCATTATAAATAACAAACTCCTTGGGACCAAGGAAATTACAGTTAACCTTGCATAACTCGAAGTCACATAAGTCAAACTTTCCCTAAGTCGAATCAAATTTTTTGACCAAACTATACAAAACATGTGTTATTTACATTTCCTATGTCAAATTTTGCATACATGTAGTCAAACTATTTCTTGTGATCCCAACAGATTTGACTAATGCAAAGTTAACTGTACCTCTTTATATCGAAACCTTGTTATATCAGGGCTAAAAAAGATAGAATACAAATAAGCAGGACCAGCAAAATTACCTTTTCATAATTAGAGTTTCTTTTAACAGTGCTCTTTATAAGGAGGTTGTAGCATATTGTTCCCAAAATAAGTTGTGCTTTCTAAATGAAAAAGATGGTCTACTGAATTTCTTTCATGGCAAAGAACTGGCAAATAAATATTACAAATATGATATATCTATCATCAAGTATTTAAAGGGAATGTGTCCACTGCAAACACTTTTACTGTATATTCTATGAATACCTTTAAAATGTTAAATACAAGAATAATTTTTGAGATACAGGGAAAAAAAAACCAACCATAAGTCTTTGTGAGAATAATTCCCTTACAACGCTTGAAAGTGCTTTTTTTTTGCTCTAAAAGTTAACAAAATGTGATCAGAATTGCAAAATATTTAGGATAGCACTATTAAAAGAACATTCTTTTCACATCAGAATGTCATTTTTCAACACTCCTTTTAATACTATATCAGGATTTCTCTTACAGCAATTATAATGTAAAAAATTAAAGGTACAGATTTACATCCTCTTTGTATCAAAACTCTCAGACTGTTCTTGGGAACAGATAATCAGAGTGATATCAATGACTTGTATCACAATATTTTTGCATACTTAAAAAAAAAGGAGTTTGTAGAAATATACATTTGTTTGTCCTGAATCCAGTATTAGGATACACTGTACATGTATACCTACATGGTGTACTTAGCTCAAATAAAAGTTATATTCATTGCCTAATTGCCCTCATACATGTATATTCACCCCTTCAAGTGTTCAAAACTAGAATGGAAATTACTTATTGCATGCTTGATTCATTTCACTTCACTTTTGCGGCTAGCTTCCTCATTGTCATGCTTTTGCTACCCAGTTCATTAAACTTCTTTGATGATTCTTTCTTACGATTGCCGGTTTGCTTCTTGCAGAAGAAATGTAGCCGCGATGTGATAAACTTTGCAAGAAGTTTCCTTTTGATGTTATGGCAGTCTGCAAACTTCACATCTTCAGTTAGCTCTTGCGCTCGTTCTAGAAGCACACTCTTCACATTTTTTTCATCCATGAGCTTGTCTTCAGCCTCGCGGAACATCGCTTCGACAGTCAATATCATCTTGAATGTCTTGTCTGACACACGAAAAAGGCATCCAGTTTTGAACTCTTTCAGCATGGTGAGCTGTGCATCAGGATGTGTGTCTTCTGTGTCTTCAGCTGTCACCTCACTCATGCAAGTTTCGCAAGTTGTCTCGTTCTTCTTAACACTGGTGGCACAGTAGCCTGCAAGGTTGTAGAGGCTAGCGCGCTCTGCTGGAGGAAGACAACTGACATCGGGGTTGTCTGACAGGATGATGCCCGAGACTTCGACTTCCTCTGGGACCTGCACGTTCTGTTGCAGGAAATCAGCGAGGAATTCGCCATCATCTTGGCTGTAACTCCCTGAACGTGCAGCGTGAGAAACTGGGCAGTGCTGATGAGTTTCAGGGCAAACTTGAATTCTAGTGGGGATGGGACCGGCTTCCTCAGGCGAACGACAGAAAACAGATTTTCCAAAACAGTCTTGTGTTAGTCTACCTGTAAGAAGGTATTTGTGACCAGCATCAAGAAGCTCCTCAGCTAAGCTAAGAACTGATGTAGTAGTCAAGATGACCCCGGTTTGGCATGGCTTCCAGTCACCTTTACCTATCTTCATCCCTTGAACACAGCTTTGACATCTTGAAGAAATGACAGAGTTTCCTTGTATTTATCTGGCTTCATCTTGCTAAGGGCCAAAACAGGATGACGGCTTGTCATGATCTCGAACCAATGGTTCACCATTTCGATAAACCAAGCTGCAGTACGATGTTCTGCACCCCTGCTTTCTTTGTTTGCAAGGTAGATGAGGGCACTGCTCACATCATGGCTGATCACATGTGTAGCGCTGGACACTTTCATTTTCTCGAAGTGAGAAGGTGCAAGTTTGGCCTTGGTAAGCTTTGGTGCCAGCTTCAACTCGTGGTGCTCTTGGAAGCATGCAAGGTCATGAAGGGGGGTAATCACTGACGATGGATGAGCGAAGCTGATGGCGCTCTACGGTGTCTTTGAAAGAACAAAATTCTGCCCACTTATTAGAGCTGACTTGATGTTTTTGAACAAATGAGGAACATCAGCGAGAAAATACAGCCAACCTTCTGTTTCCTGCGGGTGAGGGATTCTGTAGACCGTCTGGCAATGTTTACCGCATATTATCCCAAACGACTTCCACATAGCCCGATTGGCGCTACCCATATCACTTGTTACTGCTTGGACATGCAGGCCGGTGTCTGCTGCACGACTGATGATGTCCAGAATGATGTCCTTGAAGACGATTCCATCTGTTGAGCCACTTGTAAAGTGATAGCCAATCGTTTGCTTCCAGCGAGAGGTAATTCCACCGAGCATGAACACAAGCGCATGGTCAGCACTGCCACAGTGTCTTGGCAATGTCACATCGCCTACAAGGTGACCACTTGTGACATCATACTCGACTTTTTGTGTCAGAGACATTTCGTCTAGTGTAAGACAGCAAAGTCGTTCTTCCTTAGTCAGACCATCAACTTTCAGCTTCAGCAGTTCAAAGACCTGCGTCAATACACTGGCTGAAAAGAAATGTACTGTAACCTCCTCTGAAGTGTGCGTTCCGATGGTAGTGGGTATTGCAGTTTTAATAGGACTTTGTATCCTGCCGATCCACATGAGAACCTCAGCTGTAGGGCCTTCTTAACTGTGGCTGGTGACCACTGTACCCCATTCATAGCCCGTCGTGACATAGCGTTTAGCTGATCTTTCCCAAAGATTCGTGCTGTCCGCGATTCCTGTTTCAGTTTAGCTTTCTGAATAGCTCTATACTGTTTCTTTGTTTTCCGAAGTTCAGTCTTCAAGGTCTTGATTCGCCCTTGCATTTTCATTCTTGGTTTACTTGGTGGTACACTTGATGTGGTGGGGTAGTTCTCGTCTTCTGTGGCAGTGTCTTCAACTGGAATAACAAATAACAGAGGAGAGAAAAAATTACAATAACATAATAAGAGAACAAAATGTAATTTGTACCCTTCATTTTGAGACAAACTTATGCAAGTTAATCCCTTTTCTAAATCACATTGCTAGCATGAACATCTTAAAAGAGGCATTTTATACCTCAAAATCCTCCAAGAAAGAATGAGCATAATTTCATGAAATTAATAGAAATTTCACATACCAGTTTCCAAATAGAATAAATGCTAATTTTTTCTAATCATGGAAACTTGTATTTTTCAACAAATGAAAAAGAGGCCCTAGTTGTAGTCAAACAGATTTAAGGGAGAGCATCTCAAATAATGGAAAATTATTGATCTTTTTTATTTGTGTGTATGTGTGTGTTGGGGGGGGGGGGGGAGGGGCATTTATCTATTTGATTTCAATGAACATTCTAAATGAATAAGAAAAACAATATGCAGCTGTTTTTTAGTATAACAAAAGCAGTCTCCCCCCCCCCCCCCCCCCATGATGTAAGACAAATAATTTTTCACATGTTTTTATACAGCCCTGGGGAGTGTTTCATGAAGGGTCTTGTCAGTGATTTTCAGTCACAACTGTTATAAGCTACTGAAATCCATGCATCTGATTGGCTGAGAGCAACTTTGTCAGTGAAAATCACTGACAAGACTCTTCATGAAATGCTCCCCTGTACTTACAGATAAACTGCATACATGCAATCCTACAGAATGAAGGCACACATTTTGTCTTCTGGGCAATTCCACTGGTTGGTCCAAAATAGTGAATCTGAGTAACCAACTTCTGAAGTTTTGAAGCTGCATTTACTACTCTAATATATACATGTATGTGCAGTGTTGTGAATAAAACTCATTTACCTTTAAACACCTATAGTCAGAGAACAGGAGATTAACAGGTTACTCAATATCTCTCTTAATGTAACGTGAGTAACCATGGAATTGCCCTTCTGTAGTTTGGACAAAGGAAGTTAAAATAACGACAGTAGTTTGATAAAAATGATTCATTGATTCAGTACGTACCTGAACTTGAAGTTGATGTTGTTTTGTCTGCTGGGTTAATACAGTAGGTATGGTCAAAGGAAACGCACGATTTCTTGGTAGCACTAACAGCGTTTGGTGTACAGGGAAGGCGTTTCAGAGGTCGCCTGGGCTTCAGCACACTGCGATGGCAGAATATGGTCTGGTACCCCCGCCTGCCACTTCAGTTTTTTCTTCCCATCTGCTCTCCCATTTTCAAATTGTGATTCATCGAAGTGAATCTGCAGAAAAGAAGATACAATTTTGTTAATTCTAATAACTCCCTGGTCCTAAATGTAGGTAGTGCTATAGATTTCAACAAATGTCACTGCATCTTGTCACCCCCCCCCCCTTCACATCACTAGGTCAGTTGGGAGAATATTAAAGTTGAACTTCTCATTGTCTGAAATTTAATAATTTTTCATCGACATACACATGCTGATTACTCTAATACAAAATCCCCTAGTCTACTTTAACTAACTACACTTAGTGACACTGACAAATACAGAATCTCTGATGAAATCTCCAGTGGTGCTATGTTGGGTCTCAAGAAAGAGATTTGATCATATATGAACAAGGCTAGTGTCGGAATTCAGGAGAGCAGTTTTCTCTCGTCCTCCTTTCAACGCTCTAGTCCTCCTTCGGAGGGCATACTTTGTATGACTGAATCTCTTTGTTGAGACCCAGACATTAGCACCAATGCCTAGATTTTATCAGACATCTCACTATTCCACATCAAATAGTTTTGATTCTGTTGCATCACCAACAGCACATGCGGATACGCTAAAAAGCCACCATTTTCAAATGTGAATTACAAACGGAACCATGAAGACCGAAACATCTTTGTTGTTTAAAATATTCTGAAACTCATTTTTTTGCCTAAATTACTTTTTTTGACATTTTTTGGGGTAAAAAAACTGGGTCAAAATGAAAATGTGATAGGCAGATTCTTCATGAAAAATTACACCTGATTGTCTACTTTTGTTTTCATAACATTTTTTTTCATGATCCCCACATCAAACAAATGGGCTTCTGATTTAAGAGAGGAAAAAATTTGGCTGAGAAAAAGGGCCTTATTGTTGGCGTGACTTGTTTCTATTGTCCTCTTGTTCAGTCTCCCAAATCGGCCGTGCCCCTCTACTGCCAGCCTAGCGTTAACAATTAAGTTAGATCATAAGACTGGAGTGAAAGGATATTCATTTCTTTTTAAATTTCACTTTCAACTCTACTGCCAGTCTAACGTTAACAATCAAGTTAAGTTAGCTCATAAGACTGGAGTGAGAGGATATTTTTTTTTAATTTCACTTTCAACTCTGAAACTTCAAATTTGTACTCTTAGTAAGAGTTTCAAGAGACCCTGAATCAGGTTACCTAGCAATTTCTTTAATTAAATCTTGGTTAGAGTGATTTTGTGTCTGTTTTAAAAGAGTGCAGCAGACACGTTTTCAGTGGCAGTGGCCAGTAGTCAGTACAGTCAACAGTGGCAGTGGCAGTGCAAGAAGAACCCAGAAATTCGAATCCACTCTGACTCAAGCTTTTTAACAATAACATCTGAATTCTTGCTATTATTCACCATTCATGTGTTTATACATTCTAAGACTAAAAGTCGGTTGTTCTTTAAGGTTTAATAAACATTCTGTTCAGTTCTGGTTGAATTCTGTAGACCAATTCAGACAGAAGAAAGGCATGCCTATTCTGCAAGTTTAAGTTTACATACGTAACCTATAGGCCTACACCGATATTAATACATGGGACCGATATGGCACTTCTTACCTCGCACAAACAAGATGAAGAAGTTGGTTTCCACCCCACTCTGCCTCACTTTGTTCTCCCATATTTTTCGTCTTTGTGGATCTGCGGGGAACCTATACATCTTGTACCCCTTCTCCGATTTATTGCTGCACCCGAAGGCGCAACAACCCGTCATTTTTTGTCGTGATCTTTAAATCACTGACTGTCAGCTAGAGCTCGTTTGATATCACGGTCGCGGTGCTGCTGCCGGATCGGAGCTAGCTAGCTAGCTCGAAACAAAATGGCGCCAGGAGTCACGTGACCATCAAATTCCGGTCCCCCTATGTCGCTACTCTCTATATAAAGGTACTCTAATGTAAGTCATTGCTGGGGCGCCCTCTGGTGCGTTTGCCCCTTGAGGGCTCCCAGAAGAGCATTTGTGAAATGATTTCACTCTTGCTCCTCCAGCAGTGCCCACTGAAACGGAGGCGGCGCGCCGCGGCGGTCTCTCGGTATGGCTGAGATCGGTGTAATGTCCCTATACTATTCTATATTGGTCATATGGTCCCTCCAGTTAACATTTAGTGCTGCTCTCAAAAGTCTTGTATAGCAACCATCCAGTTGTTTTATATGAGGGATATAAAACAGATATACAATGTCTGTCTTGCCTCTAGCAAACTATGAGCATTCAGAGCGATAAATAATTATTAACTTTTCCTCGAGGCAAATTGATATCAAATTTACTATACCCTCGGCAAGCCTCGGGTAGATCTAGATCGAGACTAGACTATAGTAAATTTGATATAAATTTGCTCTCGAGAAAGTTACTATTTATGCCTCTTCATTAGCTCATAGTTTTTGCTAGACCCTCGAAAGGTATTGTATATTTTGTATACTGTTCTTTAAAAAGCTTGTATTGCTCATTTCATTTTCTTTTTGCGAGAGTGCAGGGAGGTGGGGGGGGGGGGGGTGTTTTGGGGGTTAACCCCCCCCTCAAATTTTGTTGTGAACAAAAAATCCTTTATACTCCTTACCCCAAGCAGGACCACATGATTTGGGATAAAAACACTCTTTCATAAGATGTATAATAATTTACTGTTCATAAATGATTTTTCAAATAATTAGCAATTTTCTAGGTGTAAACTCTTTTTTGACTCACACTCAGGCGCGTACGCAGGAGGGAGGGGGAGGGGGGGGGGGGTTGCGGGTTAAACCCCCCTCCCTCAATTTATTTTTGAAAAAAAAGAATAGTCCCCCATAATTTCTCAGTACCAAAGGGCAAAACGAATTATAAAATAAGGAGTTTAAGTTATAGAGGGGCGAAATGTTGGAACACAATTGTTAATACCGGAACTGGAAACCATAGAGAAAAGAAATGTTTTAAAAAACAAATCAGGTCACCACCTACGTAATAAACGATGCGGGGGGGGGGGGGCTGACCCTTGGGAGGAGGTTCAATCAGACTCTCGGTTTGAAATAAACTTCTCTGTTAATTATGTTTATTTTGCCTATGTTCATGTTTTGTTACCTTTTGTTGCGTTTGTAATATAATTTGTGTATTTTTTTATTCAGTTTAACACAGATTTTCTGAAAACAGCCGTTTAGGCGCAGAGAGTCACTGTGTTCTAATAAATGAATGAAATAAAATGATTGATTACTCATGACTTCATGACAAGTTATAATCCCGTTCCGTCTTTTTTACTCTTGGTATTGTCCCTCCTTCTCTAGCTGTACCTCCCTCTCCTCTCCTCTCCGTTCTTCATCTCCTGTTCTGAGCTCCGCTCTCCTTTTATCCACTCCTTCTCTCCTCTCCTTTCTTCATCTCAAGTTCTCTCCTCTCCTCTCTTAGCTATCATCTCCTCTCCACTCCCCTCTCCTTCTCTCTTCTCTTCCTTCTCTGGCTAATATTCTCCTCTCTTCCCCTCTCACACTCTCCTTTTTTCTTTTTTTCTTTTTGATATCTATTTCATTCTCAGTCTTTCTCATAATCTATTTACAAGGTTTCATGTTAACATATCCGCCCTTTCATACACCATGTACTCATGTGTTCTGACACGTTCATGTCTTTCACATAAATAATTCCTCTATGTGGGTGCAGTTGCTAAACTATCAGGTTTTTACTTGTCCCCTGATAATGCCATAAGTATTTTTGGCAAAGGGCTACCCGATTCACGATATGATGAAAAATGTAATAGATTTAATTTAATTAAATTGATTGCCAAATTTTCATCTTAAATTTGTGGTATTAGTCTGTTATCTTGAGACTTTGCAAAAAAGGTTTTCAATTTTCCAGATGTATTTTGTTAACTATTTCAATACTACACTGTACATCACTCACACATTCGTTGTACATATTTCTGACATCATAAAAAATACATGTATTAACAGCATTCATATTTGCCAGAACTAAATGTTTATATTTCCATATTCGTTGCAAATAATTATTGACAATGGTTTTCTTTTTGGCAACTCAAAATACATAATACATGTACTTCTTGAATTCAAAATTGGGGACAGAATAAAGGGAGTTTTTATAAATAAGACACATTGCCCAGCTAATAGTAGAATCCCTTTGGTACATTGATGGACAAAGAATTCACAGTAAATACACACATGTACGCGTGGTAAAACTGTTATGACGACCATGTCTTACATCCATATACATGTACTCTCATTTAAATCAGAGCAAACAACCTATACAGTCAATCCTGTGAAGAATTATAAAGATATCAAATGAAAGCAACAGCACAAAAGTTTTCCTTGTTCGGTTATTTATTTAACCTCACATCAAATACATAAATACACAAGTTATAACAAAAGAAAACATTTAAAGACATCGTTACATATCTCAAATTTGCTTGCATGTGGGTATATGCCTCTTACTTGAAGCAAATTTTAAAACGTTGAGAACTTTACTTAGATCTGGCTTTTTTTAAAGTGTTTAACAATCTTACATATATTTCATTGAAAAGATTCTAAGACTTTTATGTCTTTAATTGCATTGAAAGGAGTCAAAGGACCAGTGTTAAATGAAAAAGCCAGAAACAGATTTTCAGAGATTTTCAGTTAACAAATCAATATATTCTGAAGGAGTATACTAACACGAAATTCCAACGAATGTTTCAAGATTTGAAGAACAAACAAAATTATTCATTATAATTTACTGGATGTTAAACAAGTCGTAGTCAGGGGAAATGCATTGTCAAACAGGAGAAAATAGCTTGGATATTTGAACGGCTCACTGGATAGGAAAGAACATGAATCAAGTTCATCTTTTTTTTTTTACAGAAAACAAAATATCATGTTAACATGATTTTATAATGTGATGTTTTCTTAGAATATTGTACTAAATGGTGATGAAATAACTTCTTGCATTTTAAATGAAGCTATTATGAAAAAAGAAAAAACATGCAGCCCTTACATTGTTCTATCCAAAGCTAATAGTGGTGTCGCTTTTTAATGTTAAGAAGAGGTATATGAACTTAATATTCCTCATCAACAAAGTTGGTGATTTGGCATTCATTACGGGACTCTCCATACATGCCAATGACACAGCGACAGATGAAGTCAACCTGACCAGTAGCCTGGGGTTGGATCTGTTTATAGACCACCCTAGGTAGCATGGTGTTCAAGTCACGGTGTCCGGTCTGCAACCAGCGAAGACCCATTACAGAACCTGGGATGAAAATATGAAAAGAATAGTATTGACTTTTACTTGAGGTCTATAAGGACAGGGGCAAATGTGTTCTTATTAAATTTAATTCAATTCTCAAAATTGAATCTTTCATCACAACTTTTCCTGCTGGTTAGTATTAATAACATTTTATGCCAATGTGATAAACAGCAATTAATAAATATAAGAAGGAATTATTTCCTTAAAATAAGATAAGAAATGTGACTCTCAACTATATACAAATCTGTACAATAAAATTAAATAACAATAAAATCCCAGAGAATTAAACTCATGTTTATTCGGTCTAGTTTATTTATATTTCAGTCAGTACTTTGTTTTAAATTTTTAATAATTCACCACGAGAATGTGGTAGAATAAAATTGATCTTATACATTTATATATATATATATATATATATATTAGTAAGTACTCACCACGTGTAGCCTTTGCAAGCTTGGCATACTGTCCTGAAGGAATGGCTAGACGATCGATACCCACTTCACCGCTGTTCTTCTTGTTGATGATCTGCTGACCAAGGTAGTTGACACCCAGGATTGGAGAATCTGTACTCTTCTTGTTCAGAGTAGGGTAGGATGAGAAGACATTGAAGGTGATTCCTTGACGGTCAAGGCGTTTCTGAATAGCTACTCTGCTATTGTTGATGTTGAGTAGGTAGTCAAAGTGGTTGGTACTCTCCTCCTGTTAGGAAAGAAAAACAATCATAGATTATGTTTCAACAACAATACAAAAGCTTAAACACATGCAATAAGAGGAAAAAAAAAGAAAATAATTGTCTGCTATTGCTTAGAAATTATTTGCGGATGCGAAAGATTCCCATTACCTTTTTTGGGGTAATTTCTTTAAAAGTGTGGGAAACTAATTCATCACTATTGGAATGGTTCTAGAAGGTTAATCTTACATCAGTCACATATTTTCAATTTAATTTGTATGAATCTGTTCATGTCAAGCAAGATTCTACATACCATCAAATCTTCATCAGCAATCAGGATGATGATCTTGGCAGCCTCCGTGCGGAATGGATAGCTGGCAGCAAGCTGGATAGCCCCCATAGCATCAACGGGCCTAGCTCCTTCAAAGACCAAACTGCCAATACCGCTGGAAGCACAGTCCTCGCTGCTTTCCATCAGATGTCCACATAGTGTATGAACATGAGGTCGCCCATGGATGTCTGAACCACCATAAGCAGTAATTCCATATCTGACACCATTCACATCATTGAGCTTCCTGTTCATTCTGGAAATGATGGTCATGATACTGGACTTGATCACATTGTCTTCAGCCATTGCAGCAGTTTCAGACACGACAAAGATGATATCTGCAGAGCTTGTAGACCTGCCATTCTCCTGGCTGACTTCCCCAACAGTGCAGTCAACTATAAGAAAGCAGTAAGGAATGGGAAAAATTAATGATATGTTTTACACATTTTAGTTTAATTTAATATTTTTCTATTCTTTCAAATTTCTCTGCTCAAGAGTAAATTTAATGAAAACATTTTTTTTAAACTTGGTTATCTGTAAAAAGACAAGGGTTGTTTGAAATAGCATCAGTTATAACTGCATGTAGGGCAATTCGAAATATGTATGGGGTATGTTTTCAAACTTTTTCAGAGCTCATGAAACAAATGTGGAAGTCAAATCTTTGCCGTTCAATGGAACTTACAGCATTCGGGTTCGTAGCTGACAGTACGGAGCAGATGCTTGCCAAGAATGGCTACAGGATTGATGACTTCACATATTGGGTTGCACTTCCTAGTCTCCTCAACACAGAAGTTGTAGAACTCAGCCTGGTTGATGTCCTGGAAGGTGGCATTCAATGTGGAGTCTTCATCAAGGAACATCTCTCTGCATTTCTCAACGGTTGATCGACAGGATCCGAATCGAGATGGAATAACGTTTCTTGGCGTGTCAATTGGAGAGACATCATATGCTGAAATGAACTCTGCAACATCAGTTGTAATACCGCCCTCTGGCAGAATGAAGTCGTTGTGATACTCTGTGTCGAGGTTGCCCAGGAGTCCACGAGACTTTCCATGGTACCAGCCACTCAGATGGAAGATGCATAAGAACTGGTCAACATGGCAGGAGAGAGCCATGCCCTTGGTTGATGTCACATTCACCCATGGACCCTTGGCCATAATGGTCAATTCCTTGCTGACTCGTGTCTGGTAGGGTAGTTCCTGCAGTGTTGGCAATCCATTGATATAGACAACATTCTCGTCATCAATTGCAATGCTCATGTTGCGGACAACAAGGGTAATGCGTTTCTTCTGGACCAAGAGTGTGAAGTTACGATCTACGTAGTCATGAGCCAGGACGTATGTTTGCTGTTCGTTGGCGTATGCGGGAACACTGTACACCTTGCCATCAAAGGTCATGACATGGTTCTCACCAAAGATCATGGCTGTGTCTGTAACATGAACAAGAATAAAAATACCAATTGTAATGTCATGATTGTATAATGTAAATATTCTCAAACTAAGTCTCTTTCAGAAGAGATTGCATTCAAATACTTCCATTTTCTTTATATTCTAAGAGATACATGTTCATTTCTTGTCATATTCCAGATTTGTAAATAAATTATCCCTAAATAAACTCCATTATAATAATTAAAAGCCCAAAATGTCTTAGCAGGCAGAATTTTTTTATTATCTCTTCCCTTGTATGAACCTACATGTATATAAATTTGAATAGATTATGTACGGTAGAAAATGTTTTTGGTTTCTAGAAAGGTTTGTATAATTTAAGTTACTATCATCTACAGTTGAACAAAAATACTCACATGTCCAGGGGCTGTACATCCTGATGTGTTCCAGTGGAAGCATTTCAACAGGGATACGGAGCTCTTGGAGAACTGTAAGGACTTTGGTGATGTATTCAGACAGCTTGGTCTCAAGTTGAAGCTTGAGGTCCTCGATGTCAGCCTTGATCTTTTTGTAAGTTTCTGGCCAGTTCTGTTTGATCTCTGCGATCTTCTCCAGCAGTTCAATCCACTTCTCGTTGGCCTTTATCTTCAGAGTCTCCACCTTGGCCATTACATTCTCTCGGAAGTGAGTGGCATTTTGTTTGAGTTCCTCCATGATGACCTTTGCAATCTCGTACTGGGCCAGGACTTGCCTCTTGATCTCGGGATATTTTTCTTCCATTATTATTCTCTTCAGCTCTGGGTACTTCTCTTCAAGGAGGACTCTCTTCAACTCAGGCAAGGTCTCGGTCTTGAAATGAAGAGCCATCTGTTTCAGATTGGTCAGCAACTCGGGGTCCTTGACAAATCTTGTCAGATTGGTGATCATCTCGTTGATCTTTGGCTTGATCTCCTCCTGCCATCTGGTCAAGATTTCTTCTTTCTTCTCCATGAGGCGAGGCTTCCATTCAGTTTCCCACTTTTGCTGGTATAAGTCCTTTTTCTCATTGAATTTTTGCTTGTATTCATCAAAGATTACCTTGTACTCAGCGATCTTCTCGTCGAGTCGCTCTCGGAATTCTTGGAGTGTAGTTTGGAATAGCTCAATCTTTTCATCGATCAAAGGCTTTTTCAGTTGATAGTAATCATTGATCATCATGGAGATATTGTTATACCTCTCTGTCATGTTCACACGAATCTCTTGCAGAGTGATGTTGAGCTGTAACATCTTATCCTGGATAGATAGAAGAACAAAAGATGAACAAGGAACTCTTGTTAATACATTATTTATCACGGTTGATATTGAATACAAGTCTTGTCAAATACTTAATGTTATTCTCACTGATGTGTAATATTCAAAGTCTACCGGTAGATATTTTATCATGTAGAAGGAGTAGCAAATGCAGGAACAACCGCCTCAGGGTAACAGTGTTGCAACTCACTTTTCATGCACCGTGACACACTTGCTGCTTCTTCTCCTTTTACATTTTTGAGTTAAATTTTTTTGTTTCTTGCCGTTGTATTATATGTGCTTTCTAATGAATGGTCAAATCAAAAATTAAATAAATAAATAATAATAATAAGACCAATAACAGTGAAGCTTATCATGAACATTCCAAAAATTGACAATACCTTGATGAACTGGATCTGGCTGTTGCTCAGTTTGGGCAGTGTCCTGAAGCTAGTCCAGTTGAATGGATGAGAGATGTTCATGGCAAAGCTGTGGTCATCAAGACGGCCAATGGAGTTGAGTGTATCCCTGATCAGTGTGCGGGTGCGGTTAATAGCCTGCCTAGTAAGAATGCTGGTATTGTTAATGGCCTGGCCAGTGAAGAGGCGAGTCTGGTTAAGGGCATACTGGGTCATGATGAGGGTCTGGTTTAGAGCATAGCGGGTCATGACTTTACTGCGGTTGTAGGCCATTTCAGTCAGGACACGGGTGCGGTTGAGTGCAATCATGGTCAAATTGATGGTCCTTTCAACTGGCTTAATGGAAGCCATTAAAGCACAGGCCTTCGATGGGAACTGATCCACTTCGTAGTAGCGAATGGCCCATCCTGCGAAAGATAAAAAAGAAATGGCCTTTGATATATACACATACTACTGGTACATTCTGAAATTTCTGACTGCAGGTAAGTGTATAAACATGACTAAAGATTATGTAATTAGCAAATGCATCACTTAAAGAAATAAGTATATCAAAAGTATTAATATTTAAGGTAACTGAAATCTTACAACTAAAGAAGTAAAAAGAGACTATCCTTGTAATACTTGAAATGAGAATGAAGATTTGAGATGTATATTTGCCAGGAATACTGATGTCATACCTGCCATAGTGTTGTTGACATATGTCACATATTCCATGGTGAAGTCTTTGGCAGGTCCCTGGATGTAGGTCACAATGGTGTTAGTCATGTTGCGGGCAAAGATGATTGTCCTTGCTGTCATATTCTTAGCCTGGTAGATTGAGTTCTTGGTCATGTTCCTGGCCAGAAGAGCATACTCCCTGGAGAGATTGACAAGTCGAGTTTCATCCCTGATGTAGATGACAAGATTGATGCTCCTGTTGCGGATCATATAGATGGTTTCATTGGCAACCTTCAGACTCCTGACAATCAGATCTTTGGTGTTGTTAAGGTACATCTTCATTTTGGCAATGCTCTCTTCCGATGTTAGATTCTTCCATGCTTCTATGGCTTTGGCTTGGACAATAACGAAGGTCTCGTTGGCTTTGTCCATCACAATGACCGATGTCCTGTTAAGGAAGCACATCGTCTCGTTGATGGTGACCCTCCATGGTTGGGAACGGGTGCGGTTAAGGAAGACAATGAGGTCCCTGGCATTTTGGTTCAGGATTGGAAGAACAACCTCTCTGAGGGTGGTGTTGGATACATCCAACAGATCATAGAGATTCTTGTTAACCATCACCAGAGATGTGTTGGCCCATGTCATCGTCTTGCTGGCGTAGAATTTGGTCAAGTTTGAAGCTACAAGAATCTTTCCATAGGAAAAGTTGCCAACCTATATTTGAAGAAAAGAGTATAACAAAAATTGGTATGCATGTAGAAACAAAATAAAGTGGCACAATTACATCAAAGGTGACTGGATTTTGTTGTTCAGAGAGTTCATGTGATTATCAAAAAATTTATTAAAGGATTATTTTTAATTTCTTTAACAGTTTAAATACACAATTTTATATTGATCGAAGCAATTTGTCTTCTTTGTTCTAATAATATTTATAATATGAAAACTTCCAGGAAATTCTCTTCTCTTCCATTTTGTCTACTTTACAAAGTTTTCAAGTTGTAACACATAACTATTATCTATTCAAACAGGTACACATATGGCAGTAACTCACCTCTACAACGGTCATGTTCAGGAATTTCACAGGATACTTGTTGAGCAGACTTGTTCGGTCCTTGATGCTCATCTTTGCATTTTCAACAAGATTCTCTACAAGTTGTCGGATGTATGCATTGAGGTCTTCACTGAGTTCAAAGATGGTCTTTTCCATTGACCTCATTGGTAGCTCATTGATGAGTGAGAATTCATCTTTGGCTGCAAAGATTATGGCTTCAACTGTCTTGTTGATGCCCATCTTGGTAGCGTTCAGGAACTTTCCAGACTTCGTCATGATGATTGGCCTCCATGTCTGCCATTTATCCTGAGCCTTGATCTTGTAGGTGATGAATTTGTCTTTTCCAAGCACGTACATATCCTGAGCTTTCTGTCTGTAGATGATGTACATCTCTGTGGCATTCTCCTTCAGTTCTCCATAGAGGCGTGTCATGTTGGCTTTCACTTCTTTGTAGAACATTGTAAGATTGACTTTCAATTCCTCAAGCTTTACCTTCATTTCATCAATTTTCTGGATGGTATTTTGCTTGTACTGAGGGTATCTTTCGATGTGGTATTCTGCGGTTTCCATCAAGAAAGCCTCGGTCTGGGCAGGGAGTTGACGAACACGTTCTCTCAAGTTGGCAGCACGAAGCTTTATCATTTCAACCTTCTGCATCATGATTTCACGATAAGGTTGCACATGAGGTTCAAGGAACTCGATTGTCATGTTGATGTATTTGTCAGTGATTTCGCGAACCTGCAGAGTGTAGTTGAAGAGAGCTTGCCTGGCATAGCAAGTGTAGTTGCGGATGGTCTCATTGACAATTGGAGCATACTCCTGATAGTACAAGGTAACATTTCCTTTAGCCATGTTGTAATACATGATTACTCTTTCCTTTGCAATCTTGCTCTTTTCAAGTACAGCCACTTTGTATTTCTTCATTGCCTTCATGACTACAGGAGTATACGTCTTCCTGAGAGCCATTACTTTGTCGATTGCAATTCGAGAGTACACCTTGGTGAAATTGGCCACTTGCTTACTGTATGCCTTTGTGAAGATGGCTACCTCCTTGCTGTAAACCTTAGTGAGGTTGACTGCCATCTTGCTGTAGAGGACTGTAAGATTCATTGTCATGTTGACAGGAGGCTGGACAATTTGATAGATGGTCCTGTTGAAGTAGCAGAGTGGAAGCATATTGACAGGATGAGTTTCGTTCTTGGAGATAGCGATGATCTGGGTAATTACCTCGTCAAGCTGTACCTTCCTCTTCATGTACTCATTGCCCATGCGAACAATAATTTCGTCATATTGTTCCTTCCTCTTCATGTATTCATTGACGATCTTTTCAATTATCTGATCAACATCAATGTTGTATCTTTCTCTGATGTAGTCAGCAGCAATGACCTTCATAGCCATCAGACGCTCCTTGAGCTCTTCAAGTGATCTTGGGCGAGCATCCCACTGTTCCTTCAGAACTGTCTTGATTAGGTCAGCCTTTGTCTTGACAAAGAGTGTTACAGCCTTGGTCAGGTTTGCTACCTTTTCTTTGGTGATGTTGAAGACAAGCTTCAGATCTCCCTTGATGACATCAACATAGACGTATTCATGGAGGGTAGAATTCCACTCTTTTAGCATTCCAATGGCCTGCTTGATGGTCTCATTCAAGTATGTCTTGTTGACATAGCGGAAAGTGGTTTGGTTCAGCACTTCAAGACCGTTGATCATGTTGTCTTTCATAACTATGGCCAGATCCTTTGTTTCCTCTATACTGGTCTTGTTGATGATGTCAATGACATTGCGTGGTCTGATGCGGATGACCTTACGCATAAGCTCCTGGACCTGGGCATCATCTTGGTATTCAATGAAGATGGACCTTGCGATTGCATCGGTGGTGGTGCTGTTTAGGTAGTAGCGGACAAAGTTCTTGATCTTTGTGATTTGTACTTTGATTTCTGCCTTGACTGTTTCCTTGTCCAGAGAAGCAATGTTCATCTTCATCTCATTAATCTTTTCTCCAATGTTTACTTTGAGTGTAGCCATTCTTTCCTTGATCTCGCCAATCTTCAATTTCAATTCTTCAATCTTCTCCTGGAACTTGGGAACATTGAATCTGGTCTGGATATAGTTGACAAGAATCTCAACTCTAGCTTCATACTGGATTAGCTCCTTGAAGTCAGCTACAGCAGCTACAGCCTTCTTGGTTAGGTTTGCCTTGAGTTCCTCCAGGTAATTCTTAGCTCTGGTCTTGATTGCATCTCGATTCTCCAACACCCATGTGATTTGTTGACGGCGCTCTTCATACTTGATGAGGGTCTTGATGTTTTCCATGGTTTCTCTAGGATGAGTGATGTTGTATCGGAGCTTAGTGTATAGTTCCCTGAGTGTAGCATTAAGCCTGGTTACTCTTTCATTCAACTTTGTCAGGTTGACATACCTGCCTACGAATTCCCGAGGGTTGTTACGGGCAAAGGTGATGGTCTCATCGAGTTTCTGCATCTGTGTGCAGAATGTCTGGTTCAAGCTCTCAAGCTGGGTGTAGAAGGTCTGGTTCAGTTTCTTCAGCTGGATGAAAAGAGTTTCATTCAGTTTCAGAGCCTGGTTGAAGAAAGTCTGGTTGAACTGTGAGAATGTGGTACTGAGAGTCTCATTAGCCAACATCATGGTGTAGCGCATGAAACACTTGGTGCAGTTGGTCATCCTCCTTGTGTTTGTGAGGGTACGGTTAGCAACTTCCATGAACCTGTTAATGGTGCTGTTGGCGATGGTGATGGTACGGTTGAAGGTATTGTTGATTGCCTCAACAGTGATGTCCACAATCTCTGCAACTGTCTCAGGGTTCCAGCTGAAGTTGCTGTAGATCACATTACTCTCATTCAATTTCAGCAGCCATGTGATGTCATTGACCGTCTTGAAGTTGTCCTTCTGTGAAAACATAAAAGTGCAAAAAATATTAAGTAGAATGTTCATTTATGTCTGTTCATCAATAATATACTAATATGCATTCATAAATACTAATTGTCATTTGCAATAATCACGCATGCAGCGTTGAGTGTAATTTGAAAGATTAGATCTTCATATGTCACAAATACTATAAAAAGCCTATACTATATGCAATTTGCCTTTTTAAGTTACACAAAATTATATACATGTATATTACAATTTTAATGATGACTCATCTTGTAAGATGACTGGGTTTCCACAAGTTCCTTTCATTATGTGAGTTTGAATATGATATACTGCTAGTGGTCACTACATGAGAAAAATGGTTTAAAACTCACCAATAGTTCGTGCTCAATGTAGAAAGTCAAGCTGTCCCCAAATGTGTTGAGATTTGCTCCAGCAGAAATCAGACCAATAGATGGAAGCTTGATGGTAGCTACCAGATTCTCGTAATTGAGGCGCTGATTGTAGACAACAGTTCCTTTAGGGTTGACCCAGGTGATGTTGAAGAGCTGGGACATGTCTTTCAATGTTGTCAGATCTAGTCCATTCTTGACAGCGAGGTTATTCATAGGATCAACCCAGAGGAATACAAAGCGATGACCGATGTAAGAATACTCGATACCCTTGAAACCTTTGAACACAACTGAGTTCTGGAAAGTGCTGTTGACAAAGCGGGATTCCACATTTGCAAATGAATCGATAAGAGCCTTTTCGAAAGACATGATTCCAGCCATATTTGTGATATTGAACTTAGAGATTCCTGCAGCTCTGACAAGTGGAGAGGTAATATTTCCAACAACCATTGCAGATATTTCTCCATAGTGTGTAATGTTAGTGAAGTCAATGAAATTCAGTTGGCCACTGAAATGGGCATCATTGAATGGTGTAAGAAGAGTAAGCATCACTTTGGATTTGGCAGCATCAAAATTGAGAAGGTTGCGGGAATTGTTCATCTGATATTCAAACACTGCACTGCTGTTTAGCCATCTGCTGATAACATTACTGTACATGCGGCTCGTTGCACTGTCAAAACTGAGAAGGGAACGAGAATTGTTCATCTGAGACTCGAACAAGGCACTGCTGTTGAGCCATTTGCTCTTGATGTTACCATACATGCGGCCTGTCACTTGTTCAAAGTTGAAAAGGCTGTAGTGGTTCTTTATAGAGTAAACGGTTTCAGTCATAGCGGTCATTGGCTTGCTGGTGAGGCGTGCTTCTGATGTCATGTTGAACAGATCAAAGCTGGTAAGATTACGTACATTCTTCACTTCAACCATGCCAAGGGCCTTTCCTGTAGCAAATCTACTTGTCAGGGATCCAGCAGAATGAGCCACAAGCTTTTCAAATTTGCAGAAACATGAAGAGTCAGTAAGTGTGTAGTCTGCTACAAATGATGAGTTAAACAGTTTGTTGTTTAGGACAGATTCGGCAGATGCTGCAACCCGGGAGAAATGGAAAAGTGATTCAAATCCCTCAAGAGAGTAGTCAGCAACTGTCATAGAATTGACAAGTGCACTGTTGAAGTTGGTTATGAAGCTTCCATTAACACGATCAAAGGTCATGGGTCCTCTGAAGTTGTTCATCTCCATGCCAGTCTTGCCTTCAATGCTTGCTAGTCTAGATGTGAAGGAAACAACAGCTGAACTGTTGACACGATCAAAAGTGAAGATACGTTGGAAGTTTGTGAAATCAATTCCTGCCTCTGTTGTCAGATTTGCCAAGATAGACTTGATTGTAGTTAATCCACCAATCTTGACATCAGCAAATCGGAAAAGCCTCTCAGAACCATGCATCTGCATGATACCTCTTGATGAAGAGTTGACAAATCGGCTGGCTACATTAAATTCAGCAGATGATTCAGCAGAATCAAAGGTTGTAATGTTTTCAAAGTTGGTCAGGATTGAGTCAGCATTACCAGTCATGTTGACCTTAGATGTCAGGAAAGAGAACTCGCCCTTCATAGCTGCATTTCCAAACTTGAACAAATTTGTGGAATCAGTGACCTGAGCAGAGCTTGAAGCTTTGATTTCCTTTGTAAATGGAGTGTTAATGGTGATAGCAGAAGAGACATTAGCAAGTTGGACCTTGAAGAGTCCAGCACCAGCATTTGCAACCAGACTAGATTGAGTAGTGGTATTCAAGAATCTGCTGGTCATGACTGATGAGGTAGAACCAGTTATAGTGTCATACTTCATGAAACCTGCCATGTTCTGGACATCGAAGTTTGTAACACCTTGCATCTTGATAGGCCAAGAAGAGAAGTTTCCTTCAGTAGATATGACCATTTCTTCATAGCTCAGGAGCCCGGCTTGGTTGTTGATGTGGGCATTGATACTGGTTTCCAGGGATGAGATGATGCTTGAAAAGTTGGATGATGCACTGCCTTCCATTCGAGAGTATGTAAGGACACCAGCCATGTTGTCCAGCCTGAAATGTGAAAGAAGATTCCATCGTGCAATCCTTGAAATGATGTCATTGGCAGCACACATTTCATACTTTCCAAACGTTGTGACATTCTTCCAGTTTTCCATGTCAACATCAAATGCAGAACCAGTCTTGAGGATAGGCGTGCTGACATTGAAGTTGGTTGAAAAGACATTGGCTGCAAATGTTAGGGGACCTGCAATGTCACGGACAGACCACATGACACCAGTGTCGACCTTTGCAATGCGGGATGTGATGCCAAACATGCTGTTAGTAGTGGCATTTGATGCTTGGAAGACACCATTTGAACCGATGACGAAGTTGGTAGAGTTGGAAGTCATTACGATCAAGGGACTGGTGAATTCATTTTGTCCAGAAATTGCCAATCGGTCAAAATTGAGGAGAGATCGGACACCAGAAAAGCTAGAATCCATGTTCATGGTCCAGTTGGTCCACTTGGTGAGAACAGCAGTCCTTGACATTCCAGTAATGGAGTCAAATTTGTTAATCTTCTCAAAGCCTTGAAGAGCCAGCTCGCCATTGTAAGAAACAGATGTTGTTGTCAGAGGAATAACGGTGAAGATATTGGAGGTCGTCATGTTCATAAGCTCAAAGTTAAAGAGCCTCTGGAAGTTTTTCATTTCAAGTAGACCACCAACAACCATATGGGTGACAGGGGTATTAACTTCATGAGAAATAGTGCCATTGATTCTTGTAAAGTCAAAAATACCTCTCATGTTATCAACTTCAACTCCATGGAAACCTGCGATGTTGAGCATCCTGTTATTCACTCCATATTCAATCTTGGCAATGCTGCTGGTGTATGTGAATGGTGCAGTCATATCAATGATTCTACCTTCAAAAGATCCAGACACATTCAGCTTAGATGTCGTAAGGTTTCCAATGACAACAGTTTCAGCAAGAGGATACTGGAACCAACCTGCCATGTCTTGGACCTTGTGCATTTGATGGTAGGATGTCTTCAGTGGGGATGTGTTGAAAGTTGCAATAACTTCTGCAGATGCCGAGTCAAACTGGTTGACATTCCTAAAGTTCTTTAGAGAGATCATTTCTGTCAGGCTGGAATCAACAAAGTAACTGTTTGTCGCCATGACAAATGAATGAGCAATGGAATCAAAGTTGACAAATGATCGCACTCCGTTAAAGCTTACTTCATTCTGGATAGATGTGGAAACATTGAAGACCTTGGATGTAAAGTTCATACCTGATGAAATGGAGTCAAAGTTAAGGAGAGATCTGTGATTGGTAATGTCCATACCTCCAGTCATTGATGTGTTCATTAGACGACTGGTGAAAGATGACAAAGATTCAACTGCCACTTTAGCAACCTGAGTAAATGAACGCACATTTTGTACAAGCAATGTGGTGTTTGTGTTTCCCCTGGCAAAGCAAGATTCAATATTGCCAGATACATGTCCAGTAATATCATCAAAGTAGGAAATATTCTGGAAGTCTGTGAAGGCAATAAGATTGTCCATAGTGGCGTTCAGAAGAGCTGTCTTTACAAACCAGATCTGCTTTCCTGTGACACTGTCAAAGTCAAAGACCCGGCGGAATCCATTCATCAAGAGTGTGTTGTTGGCTGTAACATTCATAAGGCGAGAGGACAGAACATAGTTGGATGAGCCATCTAGAGTTGTGAAAGATACATCGGAATTCTCAAGATTCATCTGGGTTTCATATGTGCTGTTGACAAACCTGCTAGTAATATTATTGCTGAGGTGAGATGTCAATTGGCTGAACACCAGAGGGCCATTCATATCCCGAAGAGCCATGCCAGAGCTGTGACTGCCATTGATGAACTTGTTGACGAGATTAGCTTCTAAGCTACTACTGACCTCATCAAATTGAGAAATGCTGCTAAAGCCATTCAGCTGAGATTGACCCTGTGCATTCCAATTGACCATGTTGCTCCTGATGTCATGGGAAGCCTTGACAAGGACCTTGTTGAATTTGAAGAGCTTTCGGAAGGTTTCAAAACTTACTGAGCTGTTCAGTGAAGACTTGATCATAGGAGACTGAAGCTTGTATGTCATAATACCTGTCATCTCATTGAAAAAGGTTGGTGCAGACATTTCATTGATGTTGAAGTTGCCAATGACATCGAAAGATCCCAACCTTGATGTCATGGATGTGTTGTGATTTGCCACCATGTTCAAAACCTCATGGAAGTCACCATTAGATGAAGAGCGTGTGCTGAAACTTATGAGAGGAGAGTTAACCTCGGTATGGTGCAAAGCTGCCAAATCAAAAGGAGTATCTGGTTTAGACATGGTCACATTAACTGATGTAAGGGTGTTCATACGAAGTCCTGTCCTTACTGCTACATCTCCTTCAGTCTTCAGGGTGATCTCACGATCCTCAATAAGCAGAGAGTGATTAAGACCAGCTGAGATGTTCAGTCGCTTCTGTTCAGCAGCAAACGACAGCTTCTGGTCGAAGAGGCTTTGGCTCAAAAAGATGTAATGTGAAGCTGAAATGTTAGCAATGACTGGACTAGACATGTTGGCACTTTGACGTAAGGTGAGGGTTGATGAAGTAACATTGAAAATGAACTTGTTCAAAACCAGATCCTTGACACTGCTGAAGTCCCTGCTGAAGGTCTTGTTAAGCATATCCCGCATGATCATGGGTACAAGACGTGGACGCATCTCGGTGACTGGGCCGTCAACAACCAAACTGTTGGAAACATTGGTTGAGAATAGCTGATGGAGGTATGACCAATACATGGACACAGCAGAAGGCCTTACAGACAAGTTACCTGTAGAGAGTGAGAAGATAACAGAAAATATATTTGATAATTACAATACCAAAACCTTTCTTGGGGGAAATAATTGCATAAATACCATTCTAAATATCATCACTATCTTGCCATGCCCTTTTCAGAAAATTAAAGAAGAGACATACTCCAAGTTATATTTGAGAAAAATATTGTGAACGCTTTTGAATATCAAACAAACTGTTACATTTTCAAATTTACATTGTCCATTTATGATGGCGAGATTGAAGTTATTTGCTAATATTAACGTGACACTATTTAGTACTGATGACTTACTGATTTCAGTGAAATCGAGGAGATCAGAAACACTATCCTGACTATTTTCAGAGAAGAATTGCAGTCCATTCTCACAGGAGTACAGGGCTGTATAGTTCTGGAAGTAAACCATTGTAGGTGTTGCTATGTCCATAACCCAGTTAGCTGAAGGCTTCTTCCATCCTGCACCAATACTGTTGGACACAGTAACTTGAGGTTTGCTGTAACGAGTGTCGTAGAGGGTGTATGTATGGTCCAATGCGGATGTGCCAGACTCCATATCAATCATAAGATGAAGAAAGTTGACATTGTTCATCTGTATTCAAATTGGATTAAAAGAGGAAAAATCAAGATTTAGGCCTATGGTGGAAAAGAAAAATTCATCTTATGACGTCATCTGAAGCAATCTTATACTTACAGCTAGTTGACATTTCATTTGTTTAAACATTTACCAAAACTTGTCAAGGATATGTGAATAATATTAATTTGAACAAAAAGAATATGAACCCATAAAAAAAGTTCTTTGTATATCATGTATTTGGAGTATACTTTAACACACACATAATGCATTTCTAGCTCTGAACAGAGGATATTTACCTTAAGCAGAGGAAGTGGTGTTGTCAGTTCCAGAGAGTAGTCCATCTGGTTGCTGATCGTAGCATTCTCAAGTCGGAGATCAAAGTCGTATGTCAGGTGTGTCTGGGGGCTCCTTAGGTTAGGTACAAAGATGCTGGTCTGAATAAGATGTTCCTCAGTCAGGGATGATTGATCAAGGAACCTGAAGTTGACACCACCATCTATAACAACTGGCTCATCAATGAGTGCAGTCTCGCCAAAAAGTTCTGTAAGAAAGAATAAACCATTCAACAAAGACTCATGAGAATATTTTACAATTAAAAACTCTTGTGCCAAAGTTGAAGACTATTACAATACGATTGTTTAAATCGGGTTTGTCTAAAGAAATGAAGTTGATGTTATTGAGCAAAATATATTCTAATGCTTCATGTATTCAGCAAGGAATGTTAGGAGATTCTATTAAGCATTATTTTAACTAAAACCTGTATTATTTTTGACATAGTCTATCGTATTTGAATGCATCATGTCATTTCTCTCTGCGATATACATTTACTTTATTGACTGCATTCGTATTACTTACTAAGCAGAACTGGAGAGTTGAGGAACATGGAAACATCAGGGTTGTTCACAAGAACGTCTGTCCTGAGTCCCATTCTGAAGTTACGGTTGGTCTCTCTTGGCTCCTTGGTTACATCGTATTCAGCAAAGATATGGTGAGTGTTGCGTGCAACCTGTACTGTGTCACGATAGCCATTCACTGTAGTTTCATTCCTCAAGGTAACATCCAGAAGAGGGAATTCCTGTAAATAAATGCGATATTACAATTAACACAATATCTTCATGTCAAAGTAAAATTGGGACGCAAAGAAATAGGTGACTTTATATTCAATGACTGAGGCTGTCTAATGATTATGTATAAACAAACTCTCTCATTCAAAGCACCTGACGCCCAAACCTACATCAATATGTATTCTTGTAAAACATTTCCTAGGAATAACCAGCGTTCCCTGTATCTGCAAAGTGATTCCCAAATATTTGATAAGCCAAGAATGGGAACACCACGCATCGTCGACTTGCTAGTCCAACCGGTGGGGAACTCTCTATAACAAAATTACACTGTAAATCAAGGTACCAACTAGATGCAGTAAGGTATGAATGATTCTTACCCATGTGGCATTGGAGATTTGTGTGTGGACTGTAAGCTCTTTCAGTTCATCTGTAACGGTCTGAACAGTGTTGAAGTCAAATGCCCAGTCAAGGGTCGCCATCTTGAGGTCACGCTTTACCATTGGTCCCCTTGTGACTCTCCTAGCAGTGATGGTTGAGGTCTGGTATTTAGCATGGTTGATCTGATATCCAGTCCAGGGGAAGAGAAGCTGCTTGTACAATGGAGTCTCATTATCCCTGCAAAAATTGAAGAGCAAATATGACAATATACAATCAGTCTTTTTTTTTAAAGAAATGATATATTAATTAAGATCTAAACATCTTCAGTATGAAACAAATACAGAGTTCAAGCTACAGGACGTTACAGAACAGAATCTGTTTTTTTAAACATCTTTTTCATTCTAATACTTTTTTTTTCCTGTGTAAGAAACTTATGAAAAACTTTGAAATAATTCCTCTGGCACCACCGTTGATGGTGCAGACATAAAAACGAAGGTAGCTTACCAATAGTATGTGTCAGTGAGATGTGCATTCCAATCACCATTGTTTGACTGATTGACAAACTGTCCAACGGCAGCCCAGTACAAACTGTTGACGGATGCATTGAAGACTGCAGTAAGATTCTTCTGTGCTAGAGATGTCTCGTTCCTAACAAGGAAGTCAACTGATGCTGTGTTCTCAGCAGCAGAAACGTTGAAGACGGCCCTGTATGAAGAGGACGAATCTGTGGTTTCATTCAGGATTCCAGCAAACATGATGAAGTTCTTAACTTCTGGCACGGTGAATGTCCACTTGGCTGTCTTGCGAAGACGATCAACACTCACAAGTGAGGTAATGTTGCGAGTAAGTTCCTCTCCTAAAAAAGCCATGAAATAAAAAGTAAAAAGCTGGTTAAACAATTTGATAAGAAACTATTTGGAAATTTAATCTGGGTCTCTTAAGTTTATCATTTCTGCTATCAGTTGTTATTTCTTATAAGTAGATACAACAGTTAAGACATCAGTACGTCAGCAGTAAAAGCTAGTGAAATTCTATTTATAAAATAAATAATTTAAAAGCCTTTATTACCTGGTGCATAGAAAGAGACACGGACTGTATCAATAAGCTTGGTAAATGCTGGAGCATTTTGCTTGTTCTTCTTTCCGATCGAATTGAATAGCATCGGTGCTGGTGCACCGCCTTCCCTGATCTGCTTGTACTGAGCATCGATGGTGTATGCCTTCAGTGCTCTGAAATAATAAAATTGTGCATAACATGTCATCTTGTCATCATGTAAATTTGAAGACAAAAATACTTAAATTAACCTCAGTTGAACTGAAAATATACCTATCGCCATTTTAAAAAAAATAATCCCATTGCTGACATCACTCATAATGTTGGTGTTGTTGTTTGTTTGGTTAATTTTAGCATTAGCTTATATTAAGAATATGTCCAATATGACCATAAACAATACTTACTGGTCTGTGTTGACGAGGGTAACATTGAAACTGTTTGGTCCACTGAATGGGAAACGTGGTGCTTCAGCAACGTAGCTTGCATTAGGATAGGCCCATGAAACACACAGATCAACGCCAAAGACTTTGCTGACATTGGTACACCTCTGACTTTGGACAGCATCCTGAAGAACTCCTGGGATGAATTCAATATCTCCATTAGCCTTCAACAGGTTGTAGGTTGTGGAATAGTTGAAGAGGTTCATTGGACGGTCAGTGTTGTTAAGGTTGATCTTGAGGTGAGTTCCATCGATGGTGATGTTGCCTGCCAGCATGGAGGAATGGTAGACAGTTGCATTGGCCATAACACCAGTGAAGACCTTGGTGGGCAGACCAATGCCCATGGTAGCCAGAACCTCGACAGCACCACTAGAAGTAGGCAAAAAGTAGAAGACAATACATATGTATTAAATAAGTTTCTTCTTTCATATTTACTAACAAATTAAAACGAAGCAGTTAAAAATAAGTGGATTAATCAAATATTTTCATCATGTGGAACGTACCTTGGAGCAACATGTCCAGCGGCGATGATCTTAGGAAGACTAATGCTGAACTGACTCTTCATGCGTAGGCTGACAACAGCAGTACCATTGATGCTGCAGTTAAGGGGCATACCCATACCAGTTGGCACAATGAAGCTTTTATCCATGAAGACAAAAGATCGAGTTGTGTTGAGGTTGAGTCCCTGTGACAGGAGCTGTGGAATCTGTAATGTTCAAACATATCCGTGATGAATACTTGGCTGATCAAAATTTATTTGACAATTCTTCATTTATGACAAACTGAAAAGCTTACTACTTGAGCGAAACATAAAGATAACTACTTCTTTCAGTAATTACTTCACTGTCAATGCCGATTTTAATGAAAATGAATAAAGTGAATCGTTCCTGGAGGACGCTCTAAAAGTAGTATTTTTGAGCATTATTAAATGACAATTGAATATAAACTGACCTGTTTTGTCTTGTCCAAAAGCTCTTCATAAATTCCCATGGTGTAAGGAATGAGAGCAAGAACATCACTGGCACTAACGAAACCAAATTCGTGTCCAAAGAGACGAAGGAAGACTGTAGCATCAGTAGCAGATGGTTCCATGCCAACCAGATAGTGCAGTTGGTTGAGCTTGTTCATGGTATTTTCGTGGATCACATCAACAACCTGAAAGCATATAAAACGCACATCACAATTGAAGAGGAATGAATGAATTTCACTCTGAAATCATGAAATTATGGGAGATCGAAGCTTCTAATAATGTCGAAAATTGTCATTTTATAAACACCTGTGCAATATATTTTGTGAAGTATTCTTCAAGCACTTGGTAACATCTTATCCTAGATTGACGTAGATTCGTAGAATATGATTTGCAAGCAAATGACAAAGTGTAAACAACAATTATATTCATCATTTATATTATCAATAATAATCAAATATTATACCTGAGGCTCTCCAAATGACTGCCTCTTCATCTTCTTGCCGTATTTGTCCTTCTTGATGAAGACCTCATTGTCTGGCTCAGATGTAGGAGTAACCCAGTTTCCAAGCTGAGCCTCAGCAAACTCTCGAACTTTAGACAAGATTTTCTCATCAATGGTATCAAACATGGTTTGAAGTTTTACTTCTGGGAAGAATCCCTCAGGTCCAAAGACTGATTCAATGATTGGCTCAAAACCTTTCATTTCAATGCCGGTCTGCAAATGGTAATAAACATGCCAAAATGTTATTGAGTGACACATACTGAGAACTCTTGATAAGAATGTTTAACATATTTACATCATTGTTTGATTTTCCGCAAACTACTTAGATAACTTTAGAGGATAAATATTATTTAAGACAATCTTTAGGAGGCGACTCTATAAATTGGAAAATGTAAGATGCAGATGCTAAAACATGCAGGCCCCTTTTGTCTATTTATAATGTTTTTCTATTATGTTCTTACCTCAAAGATATCCATGCTCTTTCCAAGAGCATTCAGGACATAGTGGAACATGACCTCTTGAGGCAAGTAGCTCTCAGGATTGAAAATGATGTCACTCTCAAATTGGGCAGCAACAGTGTTGTTTCTCCATGGTTCGGTTAAGTTCTTGGAAAGCTCAAAGAAACGAGAATATTTGCGGATATCCTTGGGGTATTCTGGCAGTTCCTCACCATCCATAGCAATCTTCAAATTCATCTTGAACCTGTCAAAACAGTTTAAACATAGTTACAATTTTCTATCCATGATTTAATTGTATTTTGAAACATGACACTTCAGAATTGGGAGAAAGTGGACATTATTTTGCAAAGATATTGGCTTGGTGCACATTTTTGAAATTGTTTGGAATTGATGAGTAGTCGATGGAGACAGAAAGCAGTATGCAATTAGCTGAAACAGTTTTTGTTTGAATGAAATGTTAAGAAATAACACTCACTCTTGGAGGGTTGGTTCGCTTGACTCAACAACATTCTGAATGTGGGAGTAACAGAAGGCCTTCATCTGGTTGACTGGCTCGGTTTTGAGGAAGTTCCAGATGTCAGTCAGCTCAGAGACACTTGGGTTAGCCTTCATGGTAATGAGGTAGGCAGCGATTCTCTGTGGTATATCAAGTGTGGTATCCTTGAAGAGCTCAGAAATGACTTGGCTACGGAGTTGATCACTCATCACAAAGCGACGCATGGACTGAATGGCAGCCTTGGAGATGTCTCTTGGGATCTGCTTGTTCTTTGTGCAGCTGATCAGGACAGGAGATACTCTCTCAGAAAAGATGAAAGTCAGTTGGTCGTATCGCTCAACAGGCTCACCAATGTTTCCGATGGCCTGTATGAATAGGAAAATAAATATGATACATGTATAACCTTTTGTAAAGACCATTCTTGAAAGCATGTTAGTACCATATCAAAATGATCGTAAGGTAAGTCTAAATTAAGGATCTAACAGAATTAGATTGTAGACCAAGGTTTTTTTTTAATTCTCATTTTGACTGAAATGCAAGAAACCTAATCTAAGTATAATTGCAAGCATAAGGATACAACTGTATAGTTTTAAATGCAGTATTGTCACTAAAGTTCTTTTCCTTTTACCTTCAGAGCAACGAGGGCTAGACGCTCGTTTTCAGCTGATACAGTGCAGTCATTACCGATGAGAGACTTCAGGTACCTGATGGTTTTGACGATGGGTTCAGGGAGCTACAAGCAAAACAAGAGAATTAATAAATATCAGTCAATACAATTAAGCACTCATTACAGTAAATATATATATATATATATATCACAAAGCAACTCATCAACACAACATTTTTTATGACTAGGAAGTTACTTACAGTGGCAGCAGTGTGAATCTCCTCATTGTTCACCCAGTAGTTGTGGACCATGATACTGAGAGGAAAGATGGTAATCTGGGATGGTGAATACTGAGCCATACGTAGCATTTCACTCATCAGCTCCAAGGTGGGATAGTTCTGAAGGGCCATGGTTACCATCCATGCGCTAGCAAGTGGCTTGGGTACGACTCCCTTAGCGATGGCATAGTTCTTAACACTGAAGCAAGCCATGTTTGTACAAGGAAGGAGGCCATCAAGAAGGTATTCCCTGTAGGATGATGAAATAAAATGGAGGTTAACTTCTAGTGTTCTATATAAATATATAATATAAATACACACACATTTTATTCAAGTAAATGTTCCTAATGTGTATAATTAAGTCTTCTTAATTGCTCGATTCAAAATCCATTAGGTTCTAATACTTTCTACCCAAATACTATACCTACAAATGGAGTGTAGGAACTACATACCTGGCAATTTTTTCCTTGTCTGGGTTGTCACGGCAGGTCTGTGAGTATGCGCTGCAGTTGTAAGCACGATCAAAGACTTCATGGATGGTTTCATTGTTCATTCCTTCCAGAGCAGCTCTCCATCTACCAAAGAGTCGAGGACTCTCCATCTGAACCTCCTCACGTGAACTCTTGACAAGAGCCTTCAGGATATCCATGGCTTGGTCAGCGGTAACATCATCAGCCTTCTTACCAATTTCCTTGGGGTCATGCTCATACCTCAAGCATGTTGACCTGGTGTCTATCAATGATATTAAACAACATTTGGTTGAGCATTAGTAGGTCCATTGGTTGAGGGTATTGAAGTGTACTAGCAGGTACTAGAAGTATTATTGTCTCTTCAAGTCCTATATTCACCCTACATTTAAAGAACTCTTACTATTAACATTAAGGGCGCTGAAATGGAACTGGAAAAAACTACTCTTGTAACACCAAACTTGTGATTTAATGTGGATACATGTACATGAATACATGTAAAATATCACATAGAACCCTTTTTAGAATTAAAATGCAAAAGATGTAAATTCTCCATTTTATGTAACTTACTTGCAGGATCAACCTTGTAGGAGTTCAGTCTGTCAATGGCGGTGCTGATGAGCCTCTGCTGGAGAAAGGTGCGAACACCACTCTCACTGTTGAAGTTCATTGGCCAGAAAGAGTGGACCTCTTCACACTGAATCCCCCTGAACTCTCCAGTAGTTCCTTTCAGGTCATAGCTGCATGTCTTGGAGGAGTTGATGAATTTGTCCATGACGGTCTAGAGAGGAGCAAAAGGTGAAAATAAGAATAATGATACAAAAACAAACCACTATCACTTCGACATTTCCGAAGATCTTTGCCGATCAGGAAAATTCTCACAAACATATAATATTCTTGTCTATCATTGTATCACTGCAAATATTAACTGTTGGGTATCATCAATAAGTCAAAAACAAAATTACCATGTTGAGGATCATGTCCTTGAAGCTCTGCCACCTGGTCATGTTCTCTTCTTGTTTCCTGAGCATACAGTTGTTCAGTTCAGTCACTACCTGGAGCTTACGTGGCCTCTGCTTGTCATCACGCCTGTTAACAGTCATCTCGCTACTACAGTTGCCATGGACAGAGACCTCATTCAGAGTGATTTGGTCAACATCATCGGCTTCAAGATCAAGCTGAATCATGCTGAGGATACCACGTTTGGCGTTCAGAATGTGAAGGGGTTCATCGGGATGAGCCAGCACCTCAACGATACGTCCCTTATCAGTGCGGAATACAAGGTCATGAGCACTCATCTCCTCATCCAGGTCGCGGTTTTCAAGAAGACACCGTCTAGCCTTGAGGACGTTCCTGCATCTTTCGGGTGCTTCTATTATGATGTCACATGTCATGGTCATATTCGATCCGGGTCCAGCGCCTTTTATTCCACTCTCTGTTTCTGCCTCATATTTGAAGGTATAGCTATAACCTTCCTTGAAGCGTGTTAGCTCTGAAATGGATAAATATTACATATTTGGATTTTAACGACAGTTCAAGTCAAGAAGGTGACAGAGAAAGAGAGAGAGAATACTAAATATAAAAGGATGAATAATGGCACAGGTAAATCATGCTATTTTAAGAATTTGAGTCGAAGCGTTAGAATAATTTGTCTACCATAATGTTCATTAAAATATGGAGGAGAAACGCCCGCAGATGTTGGTATATACTCATCCACGTTTCATGATGTAATTTTAAAAGACGAATCTGAGATTAGTTTTGGAAGTGGTCACCGTCTTGGTTGATATAAATTTTAATTGAATGAAGACGATAATAGACGGACAGTTTACTTTTTAGAACATGAGAATGCTCATTATTGTTATTTGCCTTAACACTGTGAGCTAGAACAAATCGTCTGTTATCTCAACTACGGAGATCATTTGCAACGAATGATGTAATCCGAAGTTATCCGAAGGCTATTTTGATATTTGTCCGGGTAAACAAATTTTTTGAAGAGTTTGCTAGTCATGTCAACAAGGGTGGTCGCTGATGTCAATTTGTTTATCTGTTGCCATTGTGTGATACAGATGTTTGATAAGTCAACAATATGATCGCAAACAAATAGTCGGATGACCAATTAACTTCATTAACTTTAGAATTAACCACCAACAGTTTCTGTTTCGAAATTATAGACCGATACGTCATTTGCAAACTTTCGGCAAACAACTATTTTCGTGATTCATTCCACCCGAATTTTGTGATTTTTTGTCTTTCTCTCTCACACACACACACTTGCTCAAATTATTCTTTAAATCTTTAAAAGATCTTCAAAAATCTTTAAATTTCCAGGTATCCATATATCATAAAAATCTTAATTATAAATGACTATGAAAATATTGATAATTATATACTGAACCAAATTGCTTACCATACTTGCTGTTAATTTGCCATACGTACATCTGGTATATACGTCGTCCACATTCGCTAAAATACAACTACATCTCAAAATATGTATACATTTCATTTCAATTAAACATCAAGTGAAAGCTCAACTACTCATGCTATCTAACTAGAATGTGAATGAGATATTCAGGGACATCAGTCTTTCATATCGTATTTCCTTTGTAAGTTCATGTGGACATTAGACACAGGAAAGAAATCTAATTTGAGGCACTTACCTGAGCATTCAAGCTGGGGCACAACTTCCTGATCGAATCTGGTTCCAAAAGGACCTGTTAGATTGGAGAAAATATGCAAATATGAAATATTTCCGTGCAAGATTATTTCTAAAAAAATTCCAGATGAGAAAGTGTATTTACTTGATTTGACATTCTGGTTGCTTAAAGGTACAATGTCACATTTGCAAGCCCCCAAAAAATGAAAAGGTTACATTCCAACGGCAATTGTAAGTAAATACTTATTTAGAACTTCCCTAAAAAAGGGGGCTTGAAAATGTCTTTAAGTAAGAAAATAACGACTATTATTTGTCGAATCGACTTAAGAGCTATATAGCCAGTAAGTAATAGTCTGATTTTCAGACCATTGTACCGAATGGTCGAACGTTTTATGTCGCTCAAAGTTTTAATCGGTTTAATTTTGGCCATTACAAGAAGTGGGTTATTGATGTAGACAAATGCTCATGTACCATGTACAGCTCATGTTATGTATGTTATTACCGAAGAAGGAAAGAAAAGCCAGTCAGTCACTCAATAGTATCTGACAGTGAAGTCTAGCAAGTAAACGGGTTTCCTTGCATAATTTAAATATTAGTATACTACTAACGTTTAAATTTCACAGATAGGACAAACATGACATATTCATAAGTCCTGCAAGTTTCTACAGAATTTGATGTTGGCGATAATAATTTGAAATTTGTTACTAGAACAACATGATCATTATGTAATTTTAATCTTGAGTATTAAAGCATGTTAAAATTTTACAATGATTAACGGAATTTATTTAGAGTACTTGTGCTCCACTGGTTTGTTTTCCAAGGGAACCAAACCCCTGACTTTGCTTGATTTGTTTCCCACTTTCGACATGTAAAGAGTCCAAATTTTAAAAGGGATTGTATTTGCGTCGATGATATGATTTTCTAAGTATGCATTGTAGTTTAAATCACTTTTGGGAATAACTTTAGATTTGAGTTAATCTATCTACATCTAAGGTAGGCGCCGGAAGTGGGGGGGGGGGGGGCAGGGGGGCAGTTGCCCCCCCAGTCAAAAAAGTGGGGGGGGCAAAACGCATTTTTGCCCCCCCAAAACGCCCCCCCCCCTCCAAAAAAAAAAAAAAAGCAGTAAAGGAGTAAACATGGTTTGTATTTTTAATCCAAAAGAACGTAACAATAATAAAAACCTGAATTAAATCACATATACAATTCCATTCAAAGAAAAAGGTAAGTTCACAGGAATTAAATTTCATAAACATTGCGCATGCCACTTATCAATGGAGGTCTCTATAAAAGCGATACGCGCATATCGTGGACATATTGTGCGAGAATGTGAAAGCGTGTCCGTTTTTTTGTTATAGGGGTGAGAAGACATGAGCCCCTGAACGCTGGCGTACTGATGGGGGGGGGGGGGGGTGGTGTATTTCTTATTCGAAACAAGTGATTTACAAATGTTAATGTTGTGACATGATTTTCCGGCATTTTTTCTCCATTTTTTTGTAAGTCATACCTTTTTATGCGTTTGTTGGAAAATAAGAAATTCCCAAATTACAGTCAGGCGAAAATACGCTTATTTAGAAGCCTTTATGTCATGGTCTGCAAAGTGGCTGGGCTCGAGCCCCCCCCCCCCCCCCCCTCCTTTTTTAAAAAGTATGTTAAAGAGAAAAAGAAAGAAAGACGGAGACAAAAATAAGTGATCTGCCAATGTCACAAATAAGGTATAAAAAATGCTCATCTGACCGTAATTAAATGCTTAAAACCCCCAGAGCTTACGGGGGCTCTGTCCCCTGGACCCCACCAAGGGGCCTAAGGCGGTCCCCTGGATGCTCACCTGACCGTAATTAAATACCTAAAACCCCTGAGCTTCCGGGGGCTCTGCCCCCTGGACCCCACCAAGGGCCCTAAGGCGACCCCCTGGATGCTCATCTGACCTTAATTAAATACCTAAAACCCCTGAGCTTCCGGGGGCTCTGTCCCCTGGACCCTAACAAGGGCCCTACGGCGGGCCCCTGGATGCTCATCTGACCGTAATTAAATACCTAAAACCCCTGAGCTTCCGGGGGCTCTGTCCCCTGGACCCCACCAAGGGGCCTAAGGCGGTCCCCTGGATGCTCACCTGACCGTAATTAAATACCTAAAACCCCTGAGCTTCCGGGGGCTCTGCCCCCTGGACCCCACCAAGGGCCCTAAGGCGGTCCCCTGGATGCTCACCTGACCGTAATTAAATACCTAAAACCCCTGAGCTTCCGGGGGCTCTGTCCCCTGGACCCCACCAAGGGGCCTAAGGCGGTCCCCTGGATGCTCACCTGACCGTAATTAAATACCTAAAACCCCTGAGCTTCCGGGGGCTCTGCCCCCTGGACCCCACCAAGGGCCCTAAGGCGACCCCCTGGATGCTCATCTGACCTTAATTAAATACCTAAAACCCCTGAGCTTCCGGGGGCTCTGTCCCCTGGACCCTAACAAGGGCCCTACGGCGGGCCCCTGGATGCTCATCTGACCGTAAGTAAATACCTAAAACCCCTGAGCTTCCGGGGGCTCTGCCCCCTGGACCCCACCAAGGGCCCTATGGCGGGCCCCTGGATGCTCATCTGACCGTAATTAAATACCTAAAACCCCTGAGCTTCCGGGGGCTCTGCCCCCTGGACCCCACCAAGGGCCCTAAGACGGCCCCTGGATGCTCATCTGACCGTAGTTAAATATTAAAACCTCTGAGCTTCTGGGGGCTCTCCCCCCCCCCCCCTTGGAACACGTCAATGGCCTTAAAGAGGGCCCCTGGATGCTTATCTAACCGTAATTAAATACCTAAAACCCCTGAGCTTCCGGGGGCTCAGCCCCTTGACCCCCTGCCGAGGCTCATGCCCTTGACCCCACGCCAATTTACGCTCTACCTTATCGATAATACTCCACTTTGAAAAACGTTCCGCGGGACCGGCATGTAACGTGTAAGACTGGTGGTGATGCAGATTTTTCGTCTGCCCCCCCCCCCTTCCGAACTTTTTTTTTCATTACGTCACTGCCCCTGGAAGGTGAGCCCCCTGGAATGTTTGCCCCCCCAATCCCAAACTGCTTCCGGCGCGCCTGAGTACTGGGCAGGACGATTGGTATATACATGACTTCCGTGGCATCGCAAACTGTCATAAAACATCACAAGTGAGGGTGCGGAGTTCAAAAATCAAATAAAAAGGTGCTCATAACCATACAGTGGGTTGCAGACATCTAATTTGAGATAAAGTTGAGCTAAAATCCTACAGTGCACGCGTGGTTATGATTTCTAACCTTTCTATTAAAATGCTCTAGTACTTAACCCATAAATATCATTCCTCAAATGAATAAACCCTTATACTTTGCTCACTCTTCTTCTTGCTAGAAGTCTAGGTATAGACTTCAATATGTCTAGAGACAAAAGGATTTGACAAGTCCACGTATTACACTGTCAACATTATTTGAAACAATGAGCGCTCGGGTCGCATTTTCTTAAACAATTATTATTCGCAAGAGGTTTCAAATTACATTTCGTCATTGTCATGAGACTTGAAAGTCATCGTGAAAGTCACTTGTGGTTTACATACGTGTCCGATCAACAACCACATAGCTATTGTACAAAATCTAAAATTTGATGTGTAATTTGCATACAATGAATTCCTTGGCCGTCTAAAGAACAGGTGAAAAGTAAAGGCGTGAATATTTATATTGTTTGCGTCCTACTCAACTCATTACTATGGCACTCCGTTTTGTATAGTCGTTGAATAATATAATGAACTACGATTTCAGAATGATTCATTTTTTCCGGTTTTTGTTTCAACTTAGTTTGTTAGTGTTGTAAGACGGTTTCTATAAATTAGACATACATGATAAGATAAGCAGAGCTAGGTAAAACATAATTACTGCCATGTTAACTTGACTAACCATCAACACTTAAAGAATGCAACCACCCTAATCATAATCACATGGTTTTATTTGCTTCTTACTCCAAATATGGAGCGATGCTTACATGATGTTGATCAATTAAAAAAGAGAACATTGAAGAAAACGATTGAAGAAATGCGGAATATAAGAAAATTGTTCGTACTGATATAGCAGAACAAAAAACCCAAAGACCATCGCAAAAGCTTTCGAAAAATAACCTTAAAGCAATTTGTATAGCCTTGTTCATCACGTTTTGAATGTGCGAACAATCCTAATACAGTGCTGAAATAGCCGTGAGTTGATTTTTGTGTGTGAAAGCCTTTAAGATAGGGTTAGTAATATGTGATGCTTACCAGCGACTACAGCCGTGGCCAGAAGAAGGCTAACTAGCAGGAAACTAACAGCCCTCATGATGAAGGTAGTACATCCACTAGTAAAGACTTAGAAAAATGGTTAGTAAAACAACTCGTTGTTGTTGTTGTCGGGTTTTAAGGCTGTCCAATCTGAAAAGATTATTTCCGCCTGGCTATACTGTTTTTCGAGTACCATTTACCCTGTCTTATATACATGTACCAGGATAATACCAGCTTCATTCTAGTAATGGTTACTGCGCATGCTCCCAATAAACGCACCTCATTGGTTGAAACTTATCTTAGAAGGCATGGGATATAGGATGCCTTGATCCGATTGGGTGAATACAGACGTCCTTCAACAATTCATGATTGTACTTTGTGCCTATATCCGATAACAATTCAAACTGACTAAAGAGGCGAACAAGATGTCATAACATAGTCGAAATCTTCAAACAAAATCACGGGGGTAATAATAAACAGAGGGCACGTGTTACTTTTGCCCTTGTAGTCTATCAAGAGATTAGAGAAACAATGTATATTCGATATCTGTAGTATACATTGCACTTTAAATACACTCTAATAAGATAATGGTATTTTGTAATTGTTCTTTGATAATAATAATTGTGGGAATATGGTCATTCACATATCTGATCTTTGGCACACTTAAAGCTCCCTTTACCCCTCTCTTCTCCCTCTCTCTCTCTATCTCTCTCTCTCTATCTCTCTCTCTCTCTCTCTCTCTCATTTCTATCTAACTATCTCTCATAAAGACCCACTTTTAATTTAGGGGTTATCAAACTTGTTTGATAATCATGACCTGCTTCATGGTTTACAATGAATAATTACTAAACAATAACCTCCATGTTTAAATAAGCTAATAAATGTAGGCCCGCTAATTTCAAACTTTTCTTGGTCTACATTTTGTTTCCATTTTTTATGACATGCCTGAAGGTTGTGATATCTTTGATCTTATTTTCATAAATAGATGATGTTTTGAAATGTAAATGTAGGGGTTATCAAACTTGTTTGATAATCATGAACTGCTTCATGGTTTACAACAAATAATTACTAAACAATAACCTCCATGTTTATAAAAGCTGATAAATGTAGGCCCGCTAATTTGGTCTACATTTGATTCCAGTTTTTTATGACATGCCTGAAGGTTGTGATATCCTTGATCTTATTTTCATAAATAGATGACGTTTCGAAATGTAAATGATTGCATAGAGATTAGATCGCCCCTCCCCACCTTTTAAGTTCTTAGTGTCCACTATAAGCCTTGCAAACTCTTCAAATGTAAACCTTGACATGGATTATGTAGGACTCTGATTTCCCGCTGTTTTCTTTCAACAGATAAGTCAAAACAATGAACATTAAGCGTGCCAAGTGTCCTTATTTCTAGTCCACATTCCAATAACACCAACACATGTTATCTTTAAATGGTGTCTTTCAAGCGGGCCAGCTTGTATTATATACCATGATTATGTAACATGTGTTTTAACTGTGTTGCAATAATGTTTCGGTGTAGTCCAGGCGTCAAACAAAAGTTGTATTTCGTATTTTGGGTCATCTGATCTAGAATCAACTATAGCTTCCGAATGGAATGGTAAATATGTATTTAATCGCTATTTTGCTAAGCAAAAATATTAATTTGAGTTATTAATTGTTAAACGATGCAGTGTATAAAGAAAATATCTCAAATATAATTAGAAAGGTTAATTTAAATGATTCCTTATGTGTACGAATGAAATGGGAAATGTGTAAAGTGAAAATTGAAGAATTTTTCATGAAATATTCACAAGAAATTAGTAAGAAAAGAACATTAATTTATGAAGATTTAGACAAGAAATACTGTTCTTTGCAAAAGGAAGTAAATGAGAACCCCACTTTGACGTAATGCCCCATGATGTGCTTCTGCTTAAATTAGCTACACAGTACAATATGTGTGGCAAATTGTGGAAATTGCAAGAACGCCAGCTAAGGGTTGTGTATAAGGGTTCATATTCATCATGGTACCATGTGACTTCATGAGTACCACATGACAGTGTGATTGGCCCCTCCTCTTTGATCTACTCATTTATGATATTAGTGCTAAGATCTTGTGTGGAACTAACCAGGTGTTATTTGCAGATAACACCCTAATGTTTCGTGCCATACCGCAGGGTCATGAAGACGAATAGTGTTTGCAGTGTGACTTAATCGCCATTAATATGTGTTGTACTGACATTCAAATGAAACTGAACACTTCCAAGTGTGAATTTATGCGCATTTCCTATTTAAAAAAAACATGTCAACCCGATTACCATATTAATGATTATTTATTTGAAGTTATACACAATATAAATACCTTGGCATTGTTTTGAATAATAAAATGACCTGGTCAAATCATGTCGATAATGTAGTATCAAGGGCTAACCGAATGTTAGGTTTCATCGTCAGTGAAGCGAAAAATCTGTCAAGCAACTCTCTGCTGTGTTGTACAAAAGCCTTGTTCTCCCTATTATTGAGTATGGTCAACAGGCCTGGTTTTTACACAGTAGAGGGGATGTTGAAAAAATTGAAAAGAGACAAGCTACAGAGACGAGCTACACGAACTATGAACAGAGTAGACAGGAAATGGAGTATTCTGTATGCCTCCAAACTTTAAAGTAGTACACCCTTTTTTGTAGGCTACATTATCTTCTGATTAGCTTTGTTCTCAAAGTCTTTTTTGGCCTTATAAAATGTGAAGCTGTTCAAAATGATATCTGCATTTAAATCCAACAGTGTCAGAATATCTTTGGTTAAAAAACAAAGATATTCTGACACTGTTCGATTCAAACATTTGAAAGCCCGCACTCAAAGACTCCATGGCGTAGCCGTGTCTGGAATACTCTAACTAATTTGAAGACTGATGTTGCGTTATTATCATTTCATACTTGGCTTTCAAAACTAAAAGAACAAGTTGTCAGTAAACAGATGAGCTAAAGTTAATTAGTTAATTATAATGACCTGTCTCTGTCTCGATTTTTTTTAAATCATACCCAGCTGCACAGCGCCATCTCCAGGTAAAACTTCAGGGAGAATGTCGGATCTGAGTGCATGTATTTACCCTTTTGCTTTCCCCCTGCATGGTGCTATATACATGCACACAAAGCAGCATTTTCCCTCTTCTTTTTGTTGTTGTTGTTGTTTTGTTGGGGGGGGGGGGGTAAGTTATTTTTTTTAAAGTTTGTCAATGATTATTGTTGATTACACAGTGATTCATATAATTGTTTATGCCTCACCATTATATTCTTACCATTTCTATAAAATCACATAGATTGGAAAAGAAGACCTTCGGGTTATAGTCATTAAGTTAATCTTTTTCTTTTCCGGCATCCATGTCACTCTCTTCAAAATGTACTCTTGTTGTGTATTCCCTGGTTTTTCTTTGTCTTTGCCGAATAAATAATGGTAGTTTACAAAATATATATGCAAGAGTTAAAAGATGTTCAAAATCAGATTGATCAATTTTTAATTGAAAAATGTAAAGGAGCTTTCATTGTGTGAATTACGGATATAGTAATAAAAAATAAAAAAATGCTTGTCACCAAGTCAAAGGCAAACTGTTTTTAACATTGTTGTCTAAAAAAGGAAATCAAAGATTTGTAGATAGTTGACGACATATATCCCTTCTAAACGTAGATTATAAATTATGTAGTTGGATAATTTTGTAGATAGAAACCATTGTTCAAATATTTGATTGTAATGATTGGAATTTTTCCAGATATATTACGATATAATTCAAATAAGAATTATATGAAAATGTTGTGTAAACAAAAGAGACTGCTAGAGTTGCATGAAAAATCTTCTTAGTGCATGTTCAGAATTTAAATATCGAGGTGTAGTTGAGGTAACAGAAATAAAAGAGGAAATATTATGGGAAAATAGTCATATTAGATTTCAAAATTCTACATTATTGTTTTCAAAGTGGTATGTAGCTGGATTTTGTAAACTAAAGCACGTAATTAAAAATTGAAGCTGGAAAGGTTTGATTCTGTTGAGCAGTAACGTTGGTATTCATCAATTACTATTTGAGTTCGAATACACGAAATTGAAGAAATGCTATCCAAGCTATTGGTAAAATAATGGTGTTTTCGAAAGAATGTTCCATTAAGTAGTAAACAAAATAATTCAAATTTGAATTATCTACAGGAGATTGTGTTGATATATCTAGATTGAAGACGAAACATTATTATTAATCCCTGTTTAGACAAAAAAATCAGAAAACAATTGTTACACGTTAATGGGAAAATTATTTGAATTTGCCTTTTTAATCTAATCGGCAAAAAGTATTCAATTTCAAATTTCAACAAAGAATAGGAAATAAGAGGATAACGCAAGATTAAGTATTGCATAATATCTTTCCATCAAAACATGATCTTTGCAGATGGCGTATAATGGCGGACAGTGACCAGGTATTAATTAATTAATTAATTAATTCCTTGTATTGCTAGAGCGCCGTAATGGCCGCCTTGCTAAAGCCAGGGTAATAATCAGGGCAGCGCCAGGAGCGTCACAACTTGACGGACATGTGCGCTATATAAGAAGCCACCATTATTGTTGTTAAAACGTAATTTGTTAAAACGTAATAGGCCTATAAGGTTTTATTTTTGGGAACATTATTGAGCCAATAGATTATAATTAATAGCATTAGTTATAGGTTATTATATTGAAGACAAAGAAAAATTGGTGATAACCTTCATATAAACTATAGGTCAATAGGTTACATACATTATGTATATCCAAATTCGATATGATGGTAAAGAATTTAATAGTAAAAGTCTCTTTATTAATTTCAGATAAAAACCACGATATTATATAGCAAATAAGCAAAGTGTTTTATTGACGAAACACAAATAAATTGTTTAAGAAATGATACGGTTACAACCGTTCCTTTTATTACTTTACTATTACTATATCTATCTTTTTTGTTATGTTTAAAATGTAAATTGATATAAACATATATGAAATATGGGAAATAAAACCTCAGTCGGTGAGAGGATAAGAAAAGAAATTACGTAAGTTGCAACAGAAAACAGTGTTATAGGTTCTAGTTTATTAATCCGAAGCCTTGAATCCAAGAATCATCATCATCACCATCATAAAACCACCATCATCATCATCATCATCATAATCATCATCATAATCATCATCATTTATCATCATCATCCAGTGCCAGGTCTGTTACAGACATCGGCGGGCATATTGCCCTCCATTTCTGTCTATAATTGTTATATCCCTCATTTATAGTTTTTTGCTTTAAGATTGTACAGACCACGAAAAAGGTTTTAGTTTCACTATTGATTTTGAGAGAGTGAGAACATTTACTATTTGGAGTGGTATAGTAAATTCCGGATTTTTTTTTTTTTTTTTTTTTTTGTAGCATTGTTTTATTGTATTCATTCAGTACAAAATATATAACAAACAAACAAACAGCTTCATTGACTTACATATCATATCAAAATATAAAGAAAATTGTACATCTCTCAAAAAATACATAAGATAGTTTAATACACAGTACATAATGTTTACATTTAATTATACTGAACGAATATTATAAATCAAAGAGTTCCCTACAGACAGACAGACACACCACACACGCTCACATACTCAGACACACATACAAACTTTCATATCCCCCTCCCCCCTTCATTCCAAAGCTCAACAAATCCCCCCTCCCTTCCCGAGCATTCACATCTACATATTTGTTGTAAATCCTGTCTCTTCCTTTTCCTCAAGACCAAATTATATATTTTTTTTTAAATGTCTGAGTCTGAGAAAGAAGTATTTGCCTCGCCGTCCTTAACTGTGGAAGTTGTCCCATTTTCTGAAGTGAAGTGTTAAAGTGCCTCTCTCCCCCGCTAATTCCTTTTCTTCTTGCCTATTTTCTATAATTCTTTTTTTAATTTCTTGAGGAATTGGGGGTCTATTTTTAGTTGAACTATATTTAAAAATCATACGTTTTGTTAAAAGAATAATGTGATTTAACAGTTGTTCTTCTCCCGCATTGGATCTTTTTATCCCGATATGAATTTCTTGCCAGTGTAGATTTTTTAACGCTGATAAAGCAAAAAGGTCACCGCAGTCCTTCCAAATATTTGATACCTTTTCACAGGTAAAAAACAGATGCTCATAGGTTTCTTCGTGTTTATTGCAAAAGGAGCAAAGATTGCTCACTGCATGTTTGAAAGTGTATAGATGCTTATTTGTATAAATTAAATTATATAACATTTTATATTGAAATTCCCTCAGCTTTCTGTCTAGAGTGGATTTTCGGGGTCTTAAGAAAATAGCTCTCGCGTCATTTTCGACCATATTGTATGTACGTTCTAAATTGCATGTAGCATATGATTTTTCCGTTCTCATTTTTAACAATGTACTATAGATATATTTTGATTTTATGCCTTGCAAAGAGTGAGGGTTTCCGTTAATAATGAATTCTAAACTTAATTCGGTATCCTCACACGGATGTTCATATATATTCAAAAGAGTTTTCCATGAGAATGGAATGCCTTCATATAACTGTTTTATTATATTTATTTCAATGTTGTTTAAACCCATTTTCTTAAATTCTGTGATAGACTTCAATTCACCTTTCCTATCAACAATATGATGTATTTTAAACACATTTTTCAGAAATAAGTCTTCATTGAAATATATTTGCCCCTGAATGCGGATACATCTATTATTGTAAATAATTTGATTTCTTTTTGAAATTTCGTTCTTAAGCGAAAAGGCTTTTGTCCCCAGCCAAGCCTCTAGCATATGCTACAGTAAAAATCTGGTAATGACAGTGAGTGCAAGTAAATCTGGCGATACATTACTGAAAAAAAATCAAGAGGCCGCCATATTTTCTAGTCAGGTATTTAAAATAACGTTTCCAAATCATATTTGAATCTCCTGTTATAAGTCTTTTCATCCACATGATTCTTTGTGTTCGAATAAATAATTGAAAATCTGTCAATTTAAGACCTCCCTTATCGTAATCTAAAAATATAGTACTCCGTTTGATTTTATCTTTTCCATTCCATAAAAAATCAAATATTAAAACTTCAATTTCACGGAATGCCCACGGCGTGTGAGTGATGATACATATACTAATTTTGATAGAACAAAAGTCTTAATTAGTTGAATTTTCCCCATCAAAGTCAAATCTCTTTGTTTCCACACATAAGCAGCTTTTTAATTTTACTTAAGATTTCTTTGTAATTCATTTTTTCCTGGTTTTCCACGTCTAACGTAAACTGTATACCTAATATCTTTACAATGTTTACTATCTTACCAAATGGAACTATTACATCTTTATCCGCGTTAGGACCCAACAATAATACAAAGGTCTTGTCTCTATTCATCTCAATCCAGACATATCTGCAAAACTAGTAAACAATGAGTTTAGTCTATTAAAAGAATCAATATCTTGAACAAACAACGACATGTCATCTGCATAAAGAATTTGTTTAACGTGAATATCATCAAAGGGAACCCCATGAATAGCCGGAGTCGCTGCGGATTGCGCGAGCAAGAATCTCAATGCAAGTAAAAATAAATATGCAGACAAAGGATCACCTTGTCTTACACCTTTTCTGAATAGAAAAATATCCAGTTGATACGTGTCCATTGAAAACACAACTTTGAGCTTATTATAAATTATTTTCACCCATTTACAAAATATCGGTCCAAACCAAAGGCTACTAAGACCTTTTGTAAAAACATGTCTGAAACCGAGTCAAACGCTTTTTCAAAATCTATCGCCAACAAATAAGCAGGTATTTTATTTTGAGTTGTATGAAAGATCATGTCGTCAATTAACCGAATAGCTTCACCTATATTTCTTCCCTATAGATATCCCACCTGATCAATCCAAATAACTTCTGGGTTTACTTTTTAAATTCTTGTGAAAGAACTTTGGTTAAAATCTTGTAGTCCACATTAAGTAAGGAAATGGGTCTGTAGTTTTTAATTTGTAACGGATCTTTGCCTTCTTTATGAATTAAAGTATTTACTGCCTGTTTTTGTGAGTGGGAGAGTTCCCCCTCACAAAAGGATTCATTCAAAGCATCGACCACTACGTCTCCTATTACCGGCCAAATAATGAATAAAATTCAACACTTAAACCATCGTTACCTGTGTTTTTTTTTTAATTTCATTTCTTTCAAAACTGCCATACATTCCCTCTCTGTAACTTTCCCTTCAAAAATATCCTTAGAGTCTGGATTTAGTTTGGGTAGATCTGTGAAAAAAAAGCATCACTAGAATTGGAATCTACCGTGGGAATGCGCATATAGTTTGCTATAAAACTTGTGTATTTCTTTAATTATATCTCTCTGATCAAAACTTATTTTCTCTTCATTTTATCCATTAGTTTTCTGATTACTGTTTTTCTCTTATTTGATTCCATAATTGGTAAAGTAATTAGTATTTGTTTCTCCTCTCTCATAGTACGATGCTCTAGAGCACGGATGGCCAACCTTTTAAAGTTCGCGGCCACAGCTAACGATTGGCATTACTTGGCGGGCCATAGGTACGTAGTCTTCTCCCCCCCCCCCACAAAAAACAAAACAAAAAAAATACTCATGCAATACGTGTACACACCTGCAATTTTTGCAAAAACAAACAAGCAAACAACAAAATCAGTGAAGAAGAAAAACGGAGGACAAAAGGGCTGCAGTTTCAAGACAAGTATGGCATTTCAAACATATTGCTCGATTCACAACATTAATTTGTATATGTACAAAATGAAATTAACACG
>JAVYIG010013334.1:0-47984 GCA_035222895.1 Strongylocentrotus droebachiensis
TGCATGAGGAGAGGAGAGCTACAAGATGGCTTCGAATGACAAGCCCTCCATGAACTGGTCAGCACTTGATTTGCTGAAAGAGTGGCGCAGATTCAAACAGCACTGCGAGTTTACATTCAAAGGTCCTCTTGCAGGAAAATCAGAGGTAGAAAAGGTCAACTATCTCATGACTTACATCGGGGACAAAGGCAGAGAAATTTATCAGATATTTGATTGGCAGCCCAGTGGAGAAGGTGCAAACGGGCAACGGATTCCAGCAGAAGATGAAACTTTGAAAGGGTTTACGGCAAATATGAAGAGTATGTGAAGCCGAAACGAAACCAAATCCGGGCCACGGTTAACTTCAATAGAAGAAAACAGGAAGAAGGTGAGAAATTTGACAATTTTGTCACTGACCTGAAGATCCTCATAAAGGACTGTGATTATCAAGAGGAAGATAGAATGTTGCGGGATGCAATAGTCCTACGTTCGCTACACCCGAGTGTTAGAGAGAAATGCCTTGATGAAGGAGATTCCCTAACACTTCAAAAGGCAATTCATGTTGGGCAGAACCATGAGCTATCTCAAGACTCCATAAAGATGATACAGCTGGGGGAAGTTAACGCAATCTCAAGGCAGGCCAGAGGGCAGCTGCAGAGAAGGAAAGCTGGTCCCAACAAAGGCTATCGCCAGGATAACTATGCACACAAGAAGGAAAAATGCACCAGGTGTGGCTACAGCACGGACCATGAGAAATGTCCGGCCATGGGCCAGACCTGCAATGTCTGCAAAAGAAAAAACCACTTTGCTGCAGTTTGCCAAAGAAAACAAAGCACTTACAGAGTGGAGCAGCGTGAAAACGCTCAGGAGAGTGACGAGTCTGGATCAGACGATTTCGCATATGAGATTGGAGCAATACACCAAGTAGGTGGCGGCAAGGCCAAGGATGAATGGTATGAAACTGTCAACATCCAAGGTAAAGAAGTTGAAGGTCAAATCGACACTGGAGCTGCACAATCCATAATGCCAATCCAAGTCTTCAACACATTGCAGTGCAGGGAGAAGCTTGAAGAGACCCGCACCAAGTTTGCCTCATACACTGAACATGAATTGAGAGTGATAGGATCAGCAGTTCTCCCAACACGCTACAAAGATGCATGCATTGAGGTAAAATATTATGTAGTAGATGCAGCATCCAAGCCAGTTCTTCTCTCAGGTGAAGCAAGCAAATGCTCAAGCTGATTAGACGACTTCACAGCATCGAAGAATACCCAGAGTTACTGAGTTTGACAGGATGTCTCCCGGGAACATATACATTAAAGATTGATCCACTGTGAAGCCAGTCATTCATGCCCCAAGGAGACAGCCCAAGGCACTGGCAGAGAAAATAGTGGCCAAGTTGAAGGAAATGGAGACAGATGGACACCTCACAAAGGTTACAGAACCCACAGACTGGGTGAACTCAATGGTCACGGTGGTCAAAGGAGAGAAGGTGAGGATCTGTCTAGATCCTAAAGACCTCAATCGTGCCATCAGAAGGGAGCACTACAGAATTCCCACTGTAGAAGAGGTTGTAGCTGACATGCCGGAAGGAGCAAAGGTATTCTCCGTCCTCGACGCAAAGTCAGGATTTCTACAGATCAAAATCGACTATGAGTCAAGTCTGCTCACAACATTCAACACTCCAGTTGGCAGATACCGATGGCTCCGCCTACCCTTTGGCATCAAGAGTGCTCCAGAGCTGTTCCAACGCATAATGGATGAAATGCTAAGTGACATAGAAGGAGCCAGAGCAGTTATGGACGATATCCTCATTGCTGGGAAGGATCTGAAGTCACATGATGAGATCCTAGAGAAGGTTGTAGCAAAAGCAACTGAATGCAACCTGAAGCTCAACTTCACCAAATGTCACATTCGCCAGTCTCGAGTAAAGTATGTGGGACACCTAATAACTGAAAGTGGTCTCGCTCCTGACCCAGACAAGGTCAAAGCTGTTGCTGAGATGCCGAGACCAGAAAGCAAGGAAGAAGTCAGGAGGTTCCTGGGATTTCTTCAGTACTTGTCAAAGTTCATTGACAAATTGAGTGAAGTGGACGAGCCTCTGAGACAGCTGACAAAGAAAGACGTCGCCTTTCACTGGGGGCCAAGAGAAGAGCAGAGCTTCAATGAACTGAAGAGGCACTGTACCTCAACACCAGTCTTGACCTTCTATGATGGTAAGAAGGACCTAACTATCCAATGCGATGCCAGCAGCTATGCAGTAGGAGGTGTCCTTCTGCAAGAGGGACAGCCGATAGCATACACGTCCAGAGCAATGACACCAACAGAGATGCGGTATGCGCAGATTGAGAAGGAAATGCTCGCGATACTGCACAGCTGTAAGAAATTTCACCCATACATATTCGGGAGAAGCATCACAGTGCAGTCCGATCATAAGCCTCTACAGTCGATCTTCAACAAGCCTCTCCTGTCAGCTCCGATGAGGCTGCAGTCGATGTTGCTGAGACTGTATGCCTATGACCTAGATGTCCACTATGTACCTGGAAAAGACCTGGTATTGGGAGACACTCTGAGTAGGGCAAATCTTCCTGAGACTGAGCCAGATGCACCAGCCCTCTTGATCAATATCATTGATCATATTGCAGTAGCACCAGACAGATATGCAGAGTTCCAGAAGTGTACTGCAAATGAGCTCAACGAACTTCATGCTATAATCATGAAAGGATGGCCCGACACCAGGATGGAGACACCACACTCGATCAGAGAGTACTGGAGCATCAGAGATGAGCTAGCAGTCACTGATGGTGTCATCTACAAGGGAATGAGAATTGTGGTACCGCCTAGCATGAGAAATGGTATGCTAGCACAGATTCATGGTTCTCATCTCGGGATCGTCAAGTGCAAGAAGAGAGCAAGGGAGGCACTGTACTGGCCAAGTATGAATCAACATATAGAGAGACTAGTACAAGATTGTGCAGAGTGCAACTCCTATCAGAACAAACAACCGGCAGAGCCTCTAAAGCCAACAAAGCTGCCAGACTTACCATGGGCCGAAGTTGGTTCAGACCTGTTCGAGTGGGAAGGCAGTGCCTATCTTCTGGTAGTGGACTACTTTTCAAAGTTCATAGAGGTCGACAAGATGGCGTCAACCAGCAGTGCTGCCGTTATCGACCGCCTGAAGAAACAGTTTGCTAGGCATGGGATTCCCCTGAAAGTGAGGAGCGACAATGGTCCACAGTTTAGCTCACAAGAATTCAGAGAATTCTGTACCAGCTACGGTATTGAACATGTGACGTCATCACCCCGATACCCTCAAGCGAATGGTGAGGCGGAACGAGCGGTCCAGACGGTGAAGAGAATGTGGAGAAAGTGTGCCGACAGGCAGCTGGCACTCCTGGACTACAGAACAACTCCATTAGCCAGCTGTGACCTGTCACCAGCACAACTACTGATGGGTAGGAGACCTCGCAATCTCCTCCCCACAAGCAAACAACTGCTGAAACCCAAAGAGGTCAACATGAAGGCAGTGAAAGACAGCTTGGACAGCAAGACTGCAGAGGCCGAAAGATATTACAACTCCAAAGCAGGAAAGGTTCTCCCTCCATTACATCCCGGAGATCCTGTAAGGATGGTGCCACTGCCAGGCACTCGCAAATGGCTTCCAGCTACAGTCGTCAAGAAGCATGACACACCAAAGTCCTATTTGGTTGAGTGCAGTGGAAAGCTGTACAGGAGAAACCGCAGAGATCTGAGGAAGACGACAGAGTCTGCTAACAAGCCGCACAACCAGCCTGCTGACAAAGGTGTAGCTCCACGCCTGGTGACACCAGCCCTGCAACCGTCTACATTGCCCGCTGCCAGTCAGCCCGATCTTCTCGTCGAGCAGACCAAGCAGACAAATCCACAGACACCTGTACCCAATGCATCTATCCATGCACCAGATCAAACAGAGGCTGACCACGCTCACAAGAAGACCAGCTCGCAGCACCACTACCAAACAAGAAGTGGACGCGTTAGCCTACCCCCAAAACGATTGATCATGGATTAGCGATATAGAAGCGTCTATAATTTAGCTGTTAGTTTAGGGTAGCACAGATTTAGTTTATAGCTCGTCAAGAGATAGAATAGATGAAGCGGTTTAACAAGCGATATTGTGATACGATGCGAAATACCACTTTTGACAACCTTGAGGATCAATATGTTTGGAGACACAACGTTAAGAACCTGAATGGTAAAGATTCAGAGCAAGGGTGAAGTGCTAGTAACCTCTCCCCTCTTAGCTCCGCGAAGGAATAAGCGTTAATGAATAAACCTCAACAACAAGGAAGAACCGCGTCAGTAAGGACCTGAATGGTAAAGATTCAGGGTAAGGGTGAAGTGCTTGCAACCTCTCCCCTTTAGAGAGTATAATAGCGTTGATAGTTTAGACTCTCTTTAAAGCATGCACTCAACTCAAAAGTCTACCAAACAATACAAAGCGTGAATGACTACGCCAAATGAGAACTCATAAATTGGACTCAGTACGAACTCAGTTGAAAACAAAGTATTATTCTTATGCAGTTATTTATGTGCCAATTAACCTTTCATCGAAACAGGAAAAGGGAGATGTTATGTATTGGCATCTCATAGCCAAGGATTGTAACACTTGGCATTCCATACAAACAATAAAGCATGCTATACACATGACCTAAAAGTATCACTTGTGTCTGACCGAATATGCTACACATAGCAAATCATAGACATGGTATAGAATATAACATAATTTAACCTTCTGTTAAGAAGGCTTAGTTAGGCTTGAAGGGATTTACTGCAAGGACGTGAAAAAGTCAGACAGGATTGGCACTAAATTCTATAATTCTATGGGTATGTCACTTTGTTAAGTTTACATTGTTGGCTTTACATATACGTCACATTTGTGTGACGTATATTAATTGTTAAATACAAAAATGATATATTGTGCTCTATACCTACACCGTGCATGTTTTAGGTATCAATGAGCCGTACGCAAGAATTCATAACCATTATCTAAAGTGCCCAAAAGGTTTCATTTACTGACATTACGTGCGTTTCAAACTATTGTCGAATGACATTAATGACATAAATTGCTGTCGTTGTACCCGCTTAGGTCAAAGTTCGCTAGTGGATAGTCTCTCGTTCAGTATGTAGGCATATTGTGTAAATCCTATAAAAATCAGCTTCCAGCATTTCTGAAGTACCGTTCAATTCAGATTCAATTCAGGCAGATTCCAGAAGATACGTACATGTAATTTTCATTCCTTTTCTTATAAAAAAACACAACGAGTTCCAAAATGAGTAAATGATTGCTAATCACATCCAGCGTTGCTTAAGGGCTGCTCTTTCTTTATCTGCATCTGTGTTCATATGGTATTCACTTCCTATATCAATAATAACCAGAGTTACGAGAACTTAAGTTGAAATATTCTGGACAATGTCAGTAAGTTGGGCCCCTGACAAAATGGGGTATCCAGACATTTATTATAATCATATTATCACTCTTATTACACTCAAACTGCTTTTATGATGCTCCAAATGAGAACCTTATAACAGTATAACAGGAGAGAAATCTCTATTTCTGCGGCGCAGTCCCTTTAATTATAAGTACTTCATTGTACGATATGTACATGGTTAGCATCGTTTATGAATCAGATGAGATTTAACGACCTTGCCATACTCAATAGGCGCATTTATACTGTCAAATACCTTATTTTGAAAAGTCGCGATGTTTCGCGCACCCGTTTACACTTGTGCGGAAACATCACCGACTGAAAAGCTCAGTGATGTTTTGGCGTGTTTCAGTTGGTAATGCGCATGCGCGGCACTCCGATGCAAACACTTTCCTCTTTTTATCTTTCCTTGTTATTCTTTGTTTTTCCTTCTATCACCTTCTCTTATGCTATTCTTTATCACTTCCTTCTATCACTTTCTCTTTCTGTGTTTCCTTATGTTATTCTGCATTCATTCATTTTATCACCTTCTCTTATGTTATTCTTTGTTTTTTATCATTCTATCACTCCCTCTTTCTGTGTTTCCTTATGTTATTCTTTGTTTCTTCTATCACCTTCTCTTATGTTATTATTTGTTTTTTATCATTCTATCACTCCCTCTTTCTGTATTTCCTTATGTTATTCCTTATGTTATTATTTGTTTCTTCCTTCCGTCACCTTCTCTTATGTTATTCTTTGTTTTTTATCATTCTATCACTCCCTCTTTTTGTGTTTCCTTATGTTATTCTTTATTTCTTCCTTCTATCACCTTCTCTTATGTTATTCTTTGTTTTTATCATTCTATCACTCCCTCTTTCTGTGTTTCCTTATTTTATTCTTTGTTTCGTCCTTCTATCACCTTCTCTTATGTTATTCTTTGTTTTTTATCATTCTATCACTCCCTCTTTCTGTGTTTCCTTATGTTATTCTTTGTTTCTTCCTTCTATCACCTTCTCTTATGTTGTTCTTTTTTTTTAATCATTCTATCACTCCCTCTTTTTGTGTTTCCTTATGTTATTCTTTATTTCTTCCTTCTATCACCTTCTCTTATGTTATTCTTTGTTTTTTGTTATCATTCTATCACTCCCTCTTTCTGTATTTCATTATGTTATTCTTTGTTTTTATCATTCTATCACTTTCTCTTTCTGTCTTTCCTTATGTTATTCCTTATGTTATTCTTTGTTTCTTCCTTCTATCACTTTCTCTTTCTGTCTTTCCTTATGTTATTCCTTATGTTATTATTTGTTTCTTCCTTCTATCACCTTCTCTTAGTTATTCTTTGTATATATCGTTCTATCATTTTCTTTAAGGACGATCTAGCTCCGCTCCTGAAGTTACGTCACCTAACATCGCGATGTTACAACCGCGAGCGTTTATACTTGCCATAACACGCCAAAACACGCCAAAAGATCACACTTCGATTTGGAATGTTTTGGAATTGGCATTTCTGCCGGTAATGCGTAGTTGCCCTTGGTAACATCGCGGCCAGGCTCCGGTTTGGCATTTTTTGGCGTGTTTGGATGACAGTGTAAATGCCCCTACTGTGCATAAAGAACGTCTCGATAGTCTTGGATTGCTAGAAGTGGGATTGCATATAGGAAAACGATCATGTATGTTGTCTCCGAACAAGATTTTGAAGGCGCACAAGTTACTAAAGTGACCAGCTTTCTCTAGTTTACGTGGTTGCAATGTATAGGTGAGTTGGTATCTCTAGTTGGTATCTTTAGTTGATATTTTTTTTATTTATCTATTTATTTTTTATTTTTTTAATAATTTATGGCTTTCAGTATACAAATTCCTAGCTTTCTGGTCTTTTAATTTTTGGTTTGTACTGTTTCATGATTTTATGTTGAATATGAGTGATATGGTCTTTGCCTCTGAGTTTTACTACGGAATGTCAGAACTATAATTTGCTAATGTATTTTTATTTTATTTTTTTTTGCTGGGGGGGGGGGGGGGGTTATGAATGCCTTTGATTCGTCTTCTCCTTTCGTTTCCTTTATAGGGAGCTATGTTTTATTTTATTTTAAGGAATCATTAATCTTTATCGGCTTCGAAACTTTCGTTGTATCTTTGACTTTCAATCTCATTTCATTTGTCAATGTCGGGGCTTAGTTGTTATAATGTCTTCCATCACAATGTTAAACCTTTTTTCATATAGGGCCTGTATATATTGCACTACTAAAAAAATCTGCCACAAAATGTTTTAAGAATGTGAAAGGAATAGATGATATAGAACTTTTATTTGTTTTAAACTATAAAATATACTCATAAAAATAAAGGGTCAACGTTATACTTTTTTAATCTTTAGCAAGTCTATCATTAGAATGTTTCAAAATATTGCTCAGACCATGATTTACGTCATTAAACAAAATTATAGTAACAAATAGGGTATGCAGACTGGATTCCAAGTATTGTAGTTCATTCATTCATGATAACGGGTTAAAGATATAACTCATCACTCTAGGTCCGCAGGGAAGAAACATCCATAGAGTTTAATAATATTATGTTAGTAAACCGGTCTTTTGATACTAGAAAACGATGTAGGCTACATGCAACAGATGAGTTTAAATACGATTTCAATGCACGCGTTGACATTGACTCGTACAGGTGGGGAGCGCTCTACCACAGATGAAATCCCTATTATTGGAAACCCGGGAATTGGAAATAACGGGCGGGAAAACGACTGTGTGGTGGATCGTCTGCGGTGTATCGTCTGCTTGTTCGCATCCAATATGAAGTCGATTGAACCCATTTTTTTCTCGCACTGCCGCGCCTCATTATGCACAGGCCTAGGGTACCGTAGTGCGCTGTATCCATCCCTATACGCAGGCGTGCACAGCGGAGCGGATACACCATATTGTGCAGTCGTTTGTCTGTTTTTCCTTCAAACTTTGCGAGATTTTTCTGAAAAACGTCCTCCTTATGCCTCGCATTTGATGTAATTTTGTTCCTTGCACGGAGTTTTCACGCGTTGCTAATTGATGAAAGTCAACATGTCTTGGCACATCCTTCTTTTACACTGAGAACGCATGCACGGTGATAACAGCTGTTACGCAGGAAATCATTCGATTCGGAAATCGTACGCTCTTATATCTATCTTGTCAATAAAAACAAACCTTGAACTGCAATTGATCATGTGGTGCTGTGATTTGATCATACATCTGAACTTCAGGGTTCATAATCTCACCTTGATTTGAATCGTAGTGACGAATAACGACATCGATAATTTTCGTCTGTGCCGTTGTCTCCCTTTAATGTTGTAGCGTTTGTGGTGTCAATACTCATCCGCTCTCGATCGTTTACAAAGGAGTCGGATTAAAATTGTACTCCGGGTACAACTATAACTCCTTTGGTTGAGTGGTAAGTATTTTATGATTATTAATTGATTTTAACTAATCATTATGCATTTGATTATGCCAATATCGCATGTAGGGGGTGTGGGCCAATGTTGCGCCACCCCCCCCCCCCCTCCACACCATTAGTCACAATGCAGTAAACAACCCCAAATTACCCTATTCAATTGTGTAATTTTCCAGAAAATGCACACCCGCCTCCTACTCATTCCGAATGCTGGATCCGTCCCTTTGATAAAGCACAAAAAAACACCTAGAATTGCACGCCCGTATCATTTACCATCATCAACATCCGATTTAAAAATTGCCTTCAGTCAAGGATACCGAAAAACCAATTTCGTAATGTAATCACATTTAATGCATACATCTGTGCCTCGTTACAAATGATTTCATTCACCTGTCAGAAATAATTATATTTCATTCACCTGTTAGAAATAATTATATTTATCAAGAGTCAGAATTCGAATTGCATACGTTTATCGTTGTTAGGCAGAATAAACACTATGGCTTACCCTACCAAACAAAATATAATGCCGCTCGCATTCTGACTATATAAGTACAACATTACAAAGGGTGCATGAAATTATTTGTATTGATGTACTCTTAAAGATGTATTGCATTTATACATTTGATTACATTACGAAACTGGCCTTCAGTCAGTGTCACGGGGTTCCATATGTAGAGCCAGTGGCCTTTCTTTTTCATTTACTATGGTACAGATAGGCCGTTATGTAATGAATAGCCCTCTGGTTTCACCTGGGTTATTTTGAATGGTGACGCTGTGTAAAACTGTGACGGCCGTCAATAGATATACACAAATAATGTGCGATGATCCGAAAACGCTTCTAGTTTGTGATGTCTCTCTCTCTCTCTCTCTCTCTGTATGTATCCCCCTCTCTCTCTCTTCCCCCCTCTCTCTCTCTGTCTCTGTTTCTCGGTCTCTCTTTGTCTCTCTATCTTGTTCTCACTTAATATAGATATATATACACAATGTATTATATATATCTGTTTATACATTGTGTATATATCTGCCTCTCTGTCTCTTGCTCTTTGTTCTCAATCTCTCTTTCTCTCTTTCACTCTCTCTCTCTCTCTCTCTCTCTCTCTCTCTATATCTCTCTCTTTATCTCTCTCTTTCAATATTTCTTTTCTTACTCTCTCTCACTTTCTGTTCTCTACTAAGTGATATCCAAATATAAGTTGATTCATGTTGATGTGAAGGGCTGCATACAACTCATACCGTGTTATTCAAACATCGAATTATATTTCATAGATTTTTAAATAGTTGTTAAAATAATTTTCTCAGGCCTGCTTAGCTCCACCCTAAAAACATGTTCCAGATCTCATTCATCTTGTGATATCATCTGTCAATCATTAGTGAGCTAACAAGAGACAGCGGTATGTAGCTTCACCAGAGCTCACCATCTTTTTACAATATGCCATACAATACCAACACAGGAGTTGCTATGTCAGATGTGCTGTAGCATCAACAGGAAAAGAAAGATAATGTGGAGGTATTGTATGAAAGAATGCAATTCATTCGTGACCATAATATGCTGAGCTGGGAGAAGTTACATACCACTGTCTCTTGTTAATGAGGGGAAATTATAGATGAGAGGGTTACATTTCGAGAATGGCCTATAGGAAATGCCTATGCTTAGCTACTAATAAAAAAAATGAGGAAAATATAGTGTATCATGCTAATACTAATGACTCTCAAACTGTATTGATTTGTTCCCTGTAGGGATAGGACTATACCGACCGATCTTGATCTCCTAGTCCCTTCACAAGACTACACACACTTCAAGAAACACTGAATTTCAGGTTGATAGGTCTTCCACGACTTCATCCAGAGGCACTTGTCAATACCATCCAATATGGCGACACCCAAAGCCGTCAAGGTGAAAGAGTTCTTCAGCAGTTGCTTCCAACGTCTCAGTCGGACCAAGAAGTTGGACTCGGAGGATATCGAACAGAGTGAACTGAAGAGATGTCTGAGTATGTGGGATCTGACAGCCATTGGAGTCGGGAGTACCCTTGGGGCAGGTATCTACGTCCTGGCTGGGCAAGTAGCCCGTGAGGTGGCCGGACCAGCCATTGTTCTCTCCTTCTTGATTGCCGCAGTAGTGTCTTTGTTATCCGGTAAGTTCATATCTTATCACTCCAATCTTACTATGATTTAATCTTACTTCATATCAGTAAGCAGTCTTTTTATTGCATAATGTAACAACTCCAAATGATTTCAAATTCATTGTCATGATTTCAACGTCTGATGAGAGCCAGAAGGGTGTTAACTGAACGGGATCGCAGCTACTTTCGAAAAATCAACCTAAAGCAATTTGAAAAGCCTTGTGCGCCATCAAAATCAAAGTGTGACAACATGACAGTGACATAAACCGAACATGACTGATACGTCATAAATGCGTACCATAGGGTAGTGAAATTGCGTTGAGTTGATAGTTGGATTAAGTTGTGATCGCGTTACTCATAATTTTGTATACAACATATTTTAACGTCCTTCTAGCTTTAGCAAAGGACTGTATTCTCACCTCCTATTTTATCTTCTTTATTTTACAAGTACAATGACAAAGTACTTCCTAACATGATACCCATATTCTACACATGGGTCGAGAGTGGCAAGCAGAAATGAATGCCCTGTCAAAGTGCAGTAGTGTTGTACCGCGGCTTGAACCTGCGACCCTTAGCAATCATATTGAAGTGACCCATACAGGCGTATACAGGCAGGCATGAGAGTACTACATTTTGTCAACTGTTGTGCCAAACAATGTTGTAAGATACTGTTTGATGATATTTATCTTTACAAATTAATTAGTAGTGCATAAACATTGTCTGTCTGTCTAACAATTCGAGCTTACGTGCTACTAGCTTTTTTCAATAAGATAACAACGGCCTCGAGCATCGTGATGTGACAATAACAATCCTATGAAGAATATGAAAACTAATTTGATGAATAACTAAACCAATACATTATTTATGCTTTTAATGTTCCCATCCTTTCCGTAGAATCGGGAGAAAGCAGCTTTTATCTTCGGAGAAGCAAATTATAGCTTCCTTTCTTTTTCTCTCAACATTTCTTTCAGACGTTAGCTTTTGAAATCTATAGACCGCGAACATTCACGTAAAAGTCACGGAGAAGAAATATGAATTCGGTCAAAATGCATGTTGTCCGCGGATTTCCATCTCGGTGATGATAAAATTCGCCTCCTTCGCCAAAGCTAGGAAATAAATTATGCAATATGATATCAACCGTAACCGCCAGCTCCTTTAAAGGTCATATTTATTCATAAGGAGGAAAATGTTCGCAAAGAGCTTTTGAAGGAGGCTTTTGTTAACGCCGAGTGTTTACGCTTGTGATGCTGGGAGAGGATTTGGAAGGTGGATGAAGGGTTCCCATGGGAACGCTAGCCGCGCCTCTCTATCTTAGTATCTTCATCTTCATCCAGAGCTGGTCCATGAGATGGCTGTTCAGGAATGAGAGAGAGAGAGAAAAAGAGAGAGGGAGGGAGAGAGAGAGAGAGAGAGAGAGAGAGAGAGAGAGAGAGAGAGGAAGATTTTATCTTGAGGAATATGAGAGACGATGCCTCATCATGAATTATGATAAGGTGGCATCTTTGTCTCAAGTGACACATTTTAGAAGCTTCTTCCAACTGCCCCTTCCCCCTTTTGAAATATTTTCAACATAATTAAACATATTAACAAATATTTACATAACATTTTTACAGAGCATTATTTCTTTTAAAGGGCAAAATAGTATAATCTAAATTCAGAAAATGGAAACATGTATTAATCATACAACCATGCATGTCCACTTACGAGTTGTACATTAATTGAAAGAATCATTTCGATACACGTTCTGCCTTTTTCATTTAGAAATGCCAAATGAAAATTGGAAAATTCCCTTCACATACATGAACGGAAATCCCTCAATACATCATGTCCAGAATTTGAATGGCATGGGGAAAGCGTAGACAAATTGAAAAGAATAGGTGTGAGTTCGGCGAAGAAGCGCTCTCAGTGGGATTCAGTTCGGTGAGAGAACCACCTGCACCCGATGGCCGGCTAGAGAATCAATGAACGAAAGAGGTTGACTTACCTTTTAAAGGTAAAGACTGGTAGCGGTAAAATTGCGGTTCAAGGGTTTTGGGTTCAAAATATCCATTCAGTATATTGCCTTCAGAGGTTTAGATGGCAATAGTTCAACCTTAATGCGGAAAAAGCAGAAAATCAATTCAAATTCAAAAGACTTTATTTCCGTTAAAAACAAACAAATAATTGTATACATGTGATAAAGTACAGACAGTTTAAAATATACAAATCATGAGCATTATGATTAATTAATTTAAACAAACTGTGAAAATGAGTAGAAGGAAAAGGGAGCACCTGGTCATGTATGCCCAAATGTTCTATGTTGAAATGCATTCGCGATATCTATCCAGGCCGGATCGATATGATAATTTACCAAATGTATCAATCAGTAGGCGGTTTCCCGGCAAAATGTGTATCATCACGTATAAGTCAAACATATTCTTTCACATGATTTGTAATTTGAGCTTCCATTTCATTTTTGAGAAGGTTGCGTTTCCAAAACTGGTCCGACCTTCAAAGAGAACGTTGAGGTCTGGTAGTGGGGAATATATTGTTGCTCTTTTACATTTTGTATTCATCGTAATATGTGGATTTATATCATGGATGAGAGGAAATTCACATGAGACGGATTACCCTTGAAACTTACAAAATGTATGCCCCGAATATGAGCTTCCATTTCATTAAGGTTTACAACTATGTCATCTGTTTTGTCGTCCCATATACCTGTCCATAATTATGTGTGCAGTGCTCAATCTACACCTGGTGTTATTTCAACAAAACTCAATCAACTTCTCATCTCTGCAATTGTTTTATTTTTAAATCACACAGTGACCAATCATTCGCATATTCAAAATATCCTAACTGCTTCTGGACATTTTTGTTTAATGATTATTACTCAAAATTATTATCTTGAAAGTTGGTGCTGCGTAGCGGTCATTATTGATCAAGTATATTAAGTAGTAGATGATGCAAAGCATACTGAACATTGTCATATGGGTCTGAACAGACAGCGGAGCATCATCATATTTGGTTTTAAATTACTTCTAGTCACTGTCATTCATGTTTCAGAATGCAAAAGCATGATAGAATTAGATAATTTTTTCTTAATCCTTTCAGTTTTGTTTTTTATTTAGTTAGTTTGTTTATTTATTTATTTTCGAATCCTAATACCCTGTACGTCACGGAAAAATCATGCCGTGCTTTGATCAACCAGATATTTTGACGATTTCTAATTTACTGCCCCAATTGACTACTGTCAACTAAACATCGTTGAACTCCATGGTAATGCTAATTTATGGTATCCATTATGTATTTCACTTACTCGCCGAGATATGTTTTACAAGTAGCCTAGCTGCAAAAAAACCTTTCTGACTGTCTCTTTAAATCGACTTGGTCTTATGCCGAGTGCAGCAAACAACTTGACAGCCTTTGAATGCCTCTTTTATGCATTATCGGCTTATATTTTCCGCAAGAACTGACAATCATTAGAAGGTTCAATAAAATCGAGCACTCGGAATGGCATTGACTAGAAATGTCCAGAATAGAAGGCATGTAACGGTTGTAGACCTACAGATGATTCGGTTTTGTGAAATGTCATGCATTGTATTGAGAACGATTACGATATCATTTATATAGATTGGCTTCGTTTGTTGTTGGTTGGTTCCTTGCTTAGTTGGTTGTGTTTGAGTTTTCTTCCATCTGTAAGAAGCAGTTACATTCTACGTATTTTATGTACGTCAAAACTTTTAAAATAAATAAACATACACCTCTCCCCCTCCCCCCTCGATAATGGCTATGAAATATAAAAAAAATATTATGCAAATTGTGAATGACCAAATCCATCAAGGATTTCTGTTGCATCAATCAAAATTATAAAAGGAGAAAGAATGCGACCCTTGTCGCTGAAATTCATAGCTTTGAGGGATCAAATTTAATGAAAATGCACTTTTGAAACTACATAATGTATGTTCGTTTGGCCAAATAAGAATTGATAGGATTGTCAGAAACAATTCGAGACCGTCTGGTTTAGAATTCATGTGGGATATTGAAGATTGTTAGCATCAAACGAATTTCATTTTTATCATGTCTTGTTAATCAATGTTGAATTAAGTAAAGGCCAAGGCGGGTACAGGGGTGAAAGCGGATGCCTCTATTGAGATATACATTATAACAAGATTTTAGTGCAGAAAGCCCCCCCCCCCTTCCCCCTTCACGCACAGACACACACACCTTTGAAACCTTGCGAGAGGGGTGCTAACGGTCCTGTAACCATGTGACTCACCACTATCTCTATTTCTTTCTCTCTCGCTCCCTCCATCTCTTTCTCTCTCTCTCTTTCACTCTCTCTCTTTCTCTCTCTCCCTTCCCCTCCCTCCCTTCCCCTCTCTTCCCTTTCTCTCTCTCTCTATCTCCTTTTTTCTCTCTCTCACATACATACACACGCACTCACTCACTCACTCACTCATCCACTCTCTCGACCCCCCCCCCTCTCTCTCTAATACCTTTCGTTGGGATTTAGAGGGATTTTTGTTATAAGCCAGTGAAATCCTTGCTTCTGATTGATTATCAGCGGATTTGTCACTGATTTTTCTCATTTGTCATTGAAAAAAAGGGTTTGTGAAACGGGTCTATGGAATGCATACCACCTCACCCGATTGGACAATCGTGCAAGGCTAGAGACTAGTAGGCATACAAGAATTTCATAATATAATTTCATGGTAAACAGAAGTATCAGTTTATTTATTAGTTATACATACACAAATAAAAGTCAATCGGCATTAAAAACAAATCTTTGGCTGTTTCCGTAAAACTACAAAATGTCAAATAATCATGAAGATTCATGAATAAATATACATGTAGGTAATTTACCACAGCAGTACTTTTATGTGACAGAGTAAACGAGAAATAGAAAACACATCGCAGACAAGAACGCAGAATTAAACAGTGTGGTCCAAAAAAGCATGCCGGTATACACAAATAATAACCAATTGAACTACCGTATGCTTGTCTAATTAATCACCAGCAATTCAAAGGCTGTACCATAATTAGATTAAACCAATATCAAGCATAATATGAATATTTCTAAATCAGTATTCATAACCACCAACTCCAATTTTAATTCCCCATTCATCATGATATCTTCAATAACAAAGTACCGTGAAAATTCGGAATATTTTTCGCAGCTTTTACGACATAGCAGCAGGCAACGTACACACAGACCTTGTAATTAATAATCGCTTTAACTCTGTATAACATAACCAAAGTTCTATGGAGAAAGTTTTATAGATTTTTGGAGGCTCTATTTTAGAGAGAGGGCGAGAGCGGGAAGGGGGGGGGGGTGTGGACAGAGTGATAGAGGGAGAAAGGGAGTAAGATAGAGGATAGGGAGAGAAACAGACACAGACACGCACACAGGCAGACAGAGAGGGGGAGGGAAAAGGAGAACGAGACACAAAAGGAGAGAAAGAGAAAGAGAGCGATTGGGATGTACATAGAATTGCAGACACTTAGCAAAAGACATGGAGACCAAAATATACAGACGAAAAATGAAAGAGAGTATAAAACGCAAACGAGATGGAAAAGAGTATGGAATAAAGGGGAAAGATTGAAGAGGAACCTTACAAGAGAAAGGGGGAGGAATATAGCAATGGACAGTAAAAGGTAGGAGAGAAAACCCTAAAGACAATCTTGTGAAATTATACGGAGAAAAAAACAGGGTGTGATATAAAGAGAGCGCTGAGAATGGCTTAAGAAAGTGATTAAGCGAGAGTGAGAGAGAAAAAGAAAAGAAGTGAAGGTCCATGAGAAAGAGATAGAGAGAGAGTTAGAGAGAGAGAGAGAGCTGAAGCGAGATTGAAATGGGTTGCAGTCGTAGCCCTAGGCAATATTGCATTTTAGACAATATCTTTGAAGCAGATGAGCAAGGTTCGTTAGCTTCAGCAAGGAGAAGACGTTTTTCCGAAACTTGAAGCGAAAACATTCTAAAATCGAATCAATCTGTTTTATTAAGGTTTGATTTCCCTTTACTTTGTGCGCTAGATACCCTGGAGTCACGAAATAGTTTTCTTTGTAGAGACGTAATTTTATTTTTGACATCGAAGTTTTTCACTTTATCAATAACGTTCCTTTTCCTCTAATTAGACAACCTTTTTGTATGTTACCATGGTTACACTAGTGAAATGTCAAATTAGGATTTATATGAATAAGGACAGTAGAAGAAGTGTCACTTTAATAACGACATAAATATGATCAACTTGAATTCTTGATATTAAAATTGGTTGCGTAAAGATTTGATCCAGAAAAAAAAAGGAATTAGTAAAGGACAATAATGTTCGATTTCTAGATATAGGGTGTAAGTATCATAAGTTATCGCGGGCTATGAGAAATATCGTTTTTAATTTATTAAGTAAACTCAACTTAATTCCAGAAAAGGCTGTTTATAGTTGACCAATACCTAATATGTTTCTCACAATTCTCCTGCAAAAAATAGTTTTGATGATAATTATTTTAGAAAAATACAGTTACCATCATCAATTGAATTGATGAGATAATGGATATACTAAAGATATAATTATGAGAAAATGTGGATATTTCTTGCTCAAATCTCTTTGACATTTCATGGTTACACAGTCTGTCAAAATTAGATTCATAATTTTTATGACATCGGTTGAAACCAATCATTATTATACTGCATGTTTTGAGTGCATAGGGCTGCCATATGACTCCAGACCAAACTGTTACCCCCCCCCCCCCCTACCCCCCCCCCCCCGGCCCCCCCACTCAGAGGTCGGAATGACTGCATGCGTGTTGCCAAAATGTCCGGTAAAGGGGTACTTTTCGTGCGACAAAGTCCGGCCCGAGAATTGTAAAAAAAGGGGTGTATTTGACTTTTCACCTGGAGATTTCTTTAAAAAGGGGGTGTTTTTCTTTTTTTCTCTCATCTCTTTGGACTCCTGAGAAATTATTCCGAATTTAGGGGGGTACATTGAGCATTTTTCCTGATTTAGGGGGGTCTCCAAGGCAGGAAAAGCCCGCGAAAGGGGGGTTCGGAAATGTTGGCAGTCCTCAGATAGGGGGTGCTTTCAAAGAGAGGGTACGAGCATAATTATGCGTACCTTAAATAACATTGAGTGGGGGGGGGGGGGGGCGGGCCGTACCCCTACCGTTTTACTTTACTGGTTGGCCTCTGTTAGCGAATACTAACTTTACATCAAATAATTAAACTTACTGGTACAAACGCATTAATGTGTACTATAAACATGATTTTGAATTCAACAAACTGTATCCAAAACACATATCATCGCAAAACCAGCGTTAGAGCTTCGTTGGACAAATTATGTTAAAAATTCATGTAATTATGCTTTCTCCGTATGTGTCTATTCGAGCGTGATGCATGCATGATCTTGTAATAGCTACCGCTTGAGCAGAGATCGGAGGAAGTTAGGTCAATATATCTTGCTTTATTGTCCGCCGATATGCTGTAGCCTTGATGACTGAATAGGTTTGGTACAACAGTTACTTAAAGAAGCAGATCAATCATAAATAGACGTGACTATTTGATGTTTTGGCGTATTCGTAAGAGTTACTTAATTTTTTTTCTCGAAGAATTGAAGATGAATAAGCACTCAGTTGAGGTTTTGAGGAAAGTAATTTAACGTTAAAAGTCGTAAATAAATGTTCTCTAAATTTAATCGAAATAACGAGAATTATATTTAAACGATGGAAATGTTTTCTCCATTATGTCTATGATGTCAACTATAAATAAACTACTAATGCCTTCATGTTGAAAAAGTCCATAATTTGAAGAATGATAGAGATTTAGTTTTATCAATTTTATGACATTTTCACCACAATGCCTATGTCTATGAAATAACATTAACAATACATTTAATATTTTCAAATAGTCCTTAAACTGGAAAATAGTAGAGGAGTGGAAATTTGACAAATGCGAAGAAGAAAGAGGGAGTAATGGAGTAGAAAGAAATGAACCGTCATAATGTGTATACTGTATTGCAAGAAACAGAGAAAATATTGACAGAAATTAAAAAGACATAATTGAATATAAATGCACGACATTCAGAAACGAGGACAGATAATGAAATTATACTGGATATACATACATAGACACCTGCAATGGGAATGTGATAGCGGGATGCAGTAGGAATATTACAGCGGCAGTAGGTATGTTTCAGCGGCAGTATCACAGAATGCCACGGTTGTCAAAAACCTACATGTATTGCCAGTTTCCTCGCCATTTTGCATTTACCAAGATGCAAGGCAGATAAGGCAGTTAGTAATATGCATATGGAATTAGATTATCGGAAATTGATGCGTGCATGTCGACCTTGTAGAACTGCTAAAGTTCTCCCTCCCCCTCTTTCTCTCTCTCTCTCTTTCTCAAACATATCTCTCTCCATCTGTCTATCTCTCCCCCTCTCTCTCTCTCTCTTTCTCTAACATATACATGTATATCTACCTTTCTCTCTCTTCTCTTTATCTCTGTTTTCTCTTTTATTCTTTCTCTGTTTCTTCCTCTTTCTCTCTGTCTCCTATCTTTCTTTCTTTCTCCCTCACCTCCCTTATCTTCCTCCGTTGTCTCTCCTAATCCCATTCTGTCCCTCTCTGTGTCTGTCTGTCTCTCTCTCTCTCTCTCTCTCTTTCTCTCTCTCCTTGCTCCCTCCCTCTCTCTCTTTCTCTCTCTCTCTCTTCCTCTCTCTCTTCCTCTCTCTCTCTATCTCGCTCTGGTTCTTTCTGCCTCTCCTATCAGATTATCTTTCTTCCTGCCTCTCAGTCTATCTATCCCCCTTTTCTTTTTTCCCCTCTATACTCAATTTCAACTCTGTCACTCTCGTTTTGTCTCGTCGTTTATCCTTGATAATAAGAATGGCAAATTGAATAAACATAATTGTAATATACAACCAGCTATCCAATTGTGACAGAATATATTATAAAGAAAGCTTAGTAATCCTCCTTAAATTTGCTTCAAATTGAAAATCGTTCCAAACTAATCCCAGCTTGATTGCGATTAAAGAGATAATTCAGAACGCACTTTCCCAAACACGTATTCTTATTTCCAATGCTAAAAACTCATTAGGTAACTGCCACGAATACTTTAATGCAAATCAACTGATGAGTTCATACAAGTAATGGTATCGCAAGCCATTATACTGACTTCATAATAAGACCATGCGCAATAGATGAGTTTCCACTCAGTTTTCAAATTTGATATCATAGCTGTTTGTGAATATTTATAATTTGCTGAATAACAAAAACAAATTCTAGCACATTTTTTTTTCTTCTAAGATCTGCTTAATTTTGTTCATTTTTTGTTTTGAGCATGATAATTCTTATAAGCATGCTTTACAATTTTTTTCAATTCTGGACGTTGAAAAAATGGTAAAGACTGTTGTTTGCTTGACTAAAGGACAAAAATATTTTTTTTTCTTTTTTTTTTTCTTCAAAAACTTCCTCCCGTCTTTAAAAAAAACGCATTGTTCGTTTCGTCAGACTTGGTGATTTTGATGATGCCAGTTAATTCTTTTATTAACTTGAAATAAGTTTTATCCAATTTATTTACACTTAACAAAAAACGCGTCGCCATTATGTTGTCATTATTACATTTGTGTAACATGTTCATATCTACGGAGGACGAAAAACCGAGCCATTCTAGATGGGATTCTTTATAGAAATATATTCCTATTTTAAAATTATATCGCATTCTGTGAATTTACTCAAATGTATAATAGAGTGAAGTTTTGGACGTGATACCATTTCTATACAAAAAAACTCAAACTTTTCTTTCTCCCCCGTCCCCATGCAGGGTTGTGCTATGCCGAGTTCGGCGCCCGTGTGCCCAAGACTGGCTCCGCCTACACCTATTCTTACGTCACAATCGGGGAGTTCTTCGCCTTTGTGATTGGTTGGAGTATGATCATGGATAACATCATAGCCGGTGCTAGCGTAGGCAAGGCTTGGAGTGAATACTTGGATTCCATGCTGAATTCGACCATTAGTACACACATCAAGAACCATGTTGGTAAGAACTCTCAATTTAATTTGGAGTGAATTCCACAATCATTTAGAGTTAAATCAACTACAAATTAAATGAATCCCAAAATGACTAAAAAAAGGGGAGAAAGATGGATGTCCAAAATCACCACATCGCCTCCGAACTGTCATTTTGATATTCATCCCTTGGTTGCGGATGACTGATGAGTCTTTTCACCGTGGAAGACCTTTTCAATCCTCAAGCACTATGACCTTTCTCATATCTCACCGTCACGGCTTTCTTTTCGTGTCAGATTTACATTGTTACCTTTCTGTGAGTTAAAGGTGGTTTCGGCCAATTGCACTTTTGAAATTGACGATGAAGTCAGATCAATACAGACAGCAATGGAATGACAAAATATAATGATAGTAATATTTACCCGAGCAAAATATTTCTTTATGAAATGAACTTTTGCAGGGAGTAAGGAGCTCAGAAACTTAACTTATATGTATTTTGGTGTTTAACTCTTCACTGAAAACAACGTGAATTCCACCTCTCATATTTGTATGAAAATCACCAAATGATTGATACACTGTACATATCAGACAGCTAATATCTTTTTGTTATATTGCGTTTAGATTGCATACTTGACCTATTTATAAAGGAAAGTGAAAACAGAATGAAAACAGGCCTTTCAGTTGAAAATAAAGTAATATCTATAGATTTCAAAATAAACTTTTTACAATTAATCGCGGTCTCATTCTAGATTTTCAAAGAAAAACGTCACAGAAATAACATAACTCTTGATTAAACCTGTCATTTGAAACTGGACTTTTTAAATTGATTTTGCGGATCGAGGTTGGCTATTTTTAACGCAAGAAGTGCACAATTTCTTTTATCTTACCAAACATTTGTACCTCACTTCCCCCAACCACTCCTCTCACTCCCTCTCCCCTTTTTTGTTGGTCCCCCCTCTCTCTCTCTCTCTTTCTCTCCACACCTCTCTCTCTCCATACTTTTCTCTCTCCATACTTTTCTCTCTCCATACTTTTCTCTATCCACACATCTATCCCTTCAATCCCACGATATCGAACAAAAGGTGAAATATGAATAATTAATAATAATATATCTCGCGTCCTTAATAAGTGGGTTGAAAATATTTGAAAATACTTCGCGGACGTGTGCTTAGTTCCCAGCCGACCTTTTACAGAAACCTCTCAAATCGATGACTTTCTTCCTAAATCAATAGTGCTGCTGGATAGTTTGAGCAATTTTACTCTCTTGTAATAATATAACAAAATATTACGACACACACTATTCTAACGTTTTATTAATAAGAAGTAAATGTACTTCATTAGAAATTTAGCTAGATTTGCCTTTCACTCCACAATTATTTCTAATATATATTTTAGAGTGTTGTTTCGCATGAACCACAATCGCATAGACTTTGGAAAAGCAGTCTAAGGCAAATTGACAATTTTCGTAAGGTAATCAAATTTAATGCACAAATCTTTAAGTGCCTCGTACAAACTATTTTCATTCACCCATTATGAGTAATTATTTTTCATAGTCAGAATGCGAATTGCATACGTTACGTTGGTAGGACAAGCAATCATATTTGTCCTACCGAGCAACAATTAATGTATGCAATTCGCATTCTGACTATTGAAATACAATTCTTCATAACAGGTGAATTAAATAATTTGTAACATGGCACTTAACAAAGATTTGTGCAAACAAGTTTGATTACATTACGAAAATGGTTTATGTAATAGCATTGTCCAGCACCTATGGAAATGAGCGAACGTTTCAGTGACTTAATGCGTAATCCCAAAGTAATATCTATGGGTTGTACAATATGGTATTAAAATATAAAGCCCCACTGCACTAATTATAGCTACTTTCGCCCTCTATACAGCAAACAATGCCTAATCGGTGCCTGTTGGTCCCCCATGACCCTCCTTTCCTTATGTTAATTGAGAGCTAATTTGATGAGATAACCACCTCTCAGTGACCTTGTAGGGAGGTATAATCCCCCTGATTAAACTAGTACAGACGGGCTTTCAGTTTATTTTCGAAATTCATTTACTGTATCTGCTTCAAAATGTTGGAATGATCTACCACTTAGAATCAGGCAGTCTCCATCAGTTATTACCTTCAGAAAGGCCTTAAAAACACTTTTTTTTTGCAGTTTGTAGTTGTTAGACTGTTTTTTTCTAATCATATATATCTATGTAATTTTTATTTTCATTCACTGTAAGCGCTTTGGGCCTCATGGGAAAAGCGCGGTATAAGTAATACTAATAATAATTGTGATCATGTTTCTTCTGCATGATTAAGAATTCAGAGTTACACTGAGACCACTTTCTCACGAAAGAATGTTCACTTAATACCAGTCCTCAAGTAGAGCTGTAACAGTTTTACCATTCTATTCGTTCACGCAGGAACGTTTAATTCATCATGGTTCGGTGACTACCCTGATTTCTTGGCCTTCTGTCTCCTGATCGCCGTCACCATCATCATCGCTTTCGGTGCCAAGATGTCGTCTTCGGTGATGCTAGGTTTCACTGGCATCAACCTCATCGTCATCGTCTTCATTGTCGGTGCCGGAGCCTTCTTCGTTGAGGGAGAGAACTGGACTGGAGGCGAAGGCTTCTTTCCGTTTGGATTTTCTGGGGTGAGCTGTAACTCTGAATTATATCTTTAGGGGCGTTAACAACTTTGAAACTGAATAACTTAAAGTACGAGAGTTAGGAAAATCATTTGTTTATAAGATAGATTCTGTACGTTATATTATGTAACACTTTCTTCACTTCTTGTTAATACTAGAACTTTGGGAATTCATAGTTTTTTGTCTCTTAGCACTATTGCGTCGTCCTGACTTTGGTGGGATCGTCGTAATTGAATTTTATTTTGGGAAAATGCTTTTTAGCAATAGTTAATTTCTCTATCGTATTCTATATCGGTTTTGCTTTATTAGTTGTCACCTTTTTTTTTTCTTCTTCTTCTTTTTCTTCTTCTTCTTCTTCATTGTCTTCTTCTTCTTCTTCTTCTTCTTTTTCTTCTTCTTCTTCTTCTTCTTCTTCTTCTTCTTCTTCTTCTTCTTCTTCTTCTTCGTCTTCTTCTTCTTCTTCTTCTTCTTCTTCTTCTTCTTCTTCTTCTTCTTCTTCTTCTTCTTCTTCTTCTTCTTCATGTGAATGACAATCTTGCCTCACAGTATGCAAAAATACTTTGTCTTTTCATTATTCGTTATATTTACCCCTGTTTCCTTTCTTCTTGTGTTTAGGTGTTAGCTGGTTCAGCTACTTGTTTCTACGCATTTGTCGGCTTTGACGTCATAGCGACATCGGGTGAGGAGGCTCGCAACCCCAGCAAGGCCATACCATTCGCTATCATGCTAACCTTGATTATCTGTCTGGTCGCCTACATGAGCGTGTCCGCTATCATGACCTTGATGATTAGATACGATGACCTCGCCGCTTTCGCTCCACTAGCAGAAGTCTTCCGGCAGCGCGGATTCCCTGTCGCTAAGTACATCGTGTCGGTAGGGTCCCTGATTTCTCTCTCAACATCCATGATGGGATCAATCTTCCCGCTTCCTCGGATCATCTACGCCATGGCCAAAGATGGCGTCATCTTCAAGTTCCTAGCGAAAGTCAATCCCCACTCTAATGTTCCAATCTATGCTGCTATATCGGCTGGTTTGTTGACTGCCATTATGGCCTTGATCTTCAATCTCGAGCAGCTAGTGGAAATGATGTCCATTGGGACGCTGATGTCGTACACCCTGGTGGGTATCTGTGTTCTTCTCTTGAGATACAAACCTGGTGTCATTGGCCTTGATAGGGAAGAAGCCAAACGACTTGGAGAAAAGCATAAGAAGAAGAAGCCGGCTGAAGAGACCGCTCTTGTTGGCTTGGCCGGATCAGAAGGGAAACACAAGACATACACTAACTTATCCCCAAATAGCGAGGAATTCGATATTATTCACGACGCAGAGGGCGCCACGGAGCCTGACCCGAAAGCAGCATCCATGTCTGGAGAACCTTCCGGGCAAATTGAGCAGAGTATGACGAAGCAGTTGATAGATGAGCAATCAAAAGGAATTAGTTCTTCCAGTAGCGAGAACAAACTTCCAAAAGAGCCAACTAAAGCGACCTACAAAAGTGTAGTCATATGTATCTCCATAATCTGTGTCGACTTTTTCCTCCTCAGCGCTGTTTTAGTTCTAGGTGAACAGGGTGTCCTAGAAGGCACCTGGTGGGCGATCACGCTCTTAGTCCTACTCATTGGTGTCGTCATGGTGTTACTGGTGGTCATAGAGAGGCAACCTCAGAATCGGATGGAGCTCTATTTCCGTACACCTTTTGTCCCCTACCTACCAATTCTTTCGGCCTTCTTCAATATATTCTTGATGTTTAAGCTCACTCAGGCAACATGGATACGATTTGTAGTCTGGCTTGCTATAGGTAAGATGAATTCAATCTTAGGATCGTAATCTAACATATTTTTTTGTGAATAGCCGTTGCTTCCTGTTTTCATTGCTTAACAATGAAGATTAAATAAGATTTTTTTCTTTAAAGATTTCCCTGTTCTATCCCCTAAACATCGTGTAATTATATATTTATATGAATTAACATTTTTTTTACTCGTATTCTTAACATTTTTACTATGTACCAATTTTCATATGAAATCTCTAATTTAGCGCATTCCCTAAGTCTCTTGATAAATTATTATTACGATTTCGAAGTTTATTGTATAGGGTTCACCATAAACCATTTCTCATTTACTATCATTTATCATTTCCCCCCTTTGAACATCCTATTACCCAGGCCTGATGATCTACATTGGTTACGGGATTCGTCACAGTGTGGAGGAGACAGGCCGGCAGAGGCCACATCAAGGTCTGGATGAATCGGAAGCTGATGAGATATCACTCTATGATGCCTCCAAGGAACCTAACCGACAGAGGACAGAACAAGATAGTCAACAGCCTCAACCTTAGGCCATCGAGATGTATTTATTATAGGCTCGTCGGTCGAGTATAGTAGTGTCGCCGCCGTCGCCTTAGTTAGAAAAGAAACTACTCTCTCTCTCTCTGTCTCTAGATGTCTTTTGACACTTTTCACTCTAACCTTTTTCAGCCCGTACCAATCTCTCTCTCTCTCTCTCTCTCTCTACATAATCTGTTTCTATCCCTCTCGCTCGCTTTTTGTCTATATGTTTCTGTGCCTGACCCTCCCCCTTGCTCTCTATGTCGTCTCTCTGCCCCTCTCTCTCTTCTCTCTCTGTCTCTCTCTCTCCTCTTCTCTATCCAGCTCGATATTTTCTGATACCCTCTGCTCTCGGTTTCATTTTTCTCTTACATCCATTTGACTTTTACCATTTATCGTTTTACCATATTAATATGTCGCCAATCTTGCCCAAGATACCATCAATTCAGGTCTTGTTCAAGACCTGTATTAATTTATGTCCTTCTGTCTATATCCTTCGTGTGTATCATCTTCTCCTTCCTCTTTTCCTCATATCAACTCCGTTTCCAATTAGTAAATTATAGTATGAAAGTTCATAACATGTCTAGTTTTTAGAGACAAATAGTGATAATGTTCTACTGAAAGAGATTAATTATGTGAATAATGTGTGCTTAGCCAGATATGCATTACATCATCCTATCCAATAGATAATATGAGGCGATCAACTTACGAACTACTTACGTTTTAATTACGATCTATTACGAGCTTGTGCCGTTCCATTTTGATTAGCAAGCCTTATCACCTACTGATACAATGATTTGATTTATTCTTCATGCGTTTACTTTTCTTGGTGAAAAGTACCAGTATTTAACTTTTTGTTGTATACTTAAGGAAGGGAAAAAATGATTGACTTCCTACAAATTATTCCTAAAAAAGATAAAAAGAAAAAGAAATCAACAATATTTTTACTTGCACCTACTCCTGACTTATTTCAAGGTGCTATTTAGTGTTACCCACCTTTCATGAAAAGCCTTCAAGCACAGAAGAAGAGAGAAAGATGACGAGTTGAGGTGTTTCAGGGTTTTCTTTTAAATGCTTCACAGATTAAACGCTTTTCTTAACGATTTTAGTCTTGACTGTTCTTCATTTTACAGCCTTAAAAAGAATACATGGGATAGGAAAATGCGTAACTAAATAGGTTGTATATCAAAATTGTATTTTAAATCATTTTCGTTATGTAAGTGTATAGAAATTACAATTACAAATCGAAAATGTTTGTATTGTGATAAACAGAAGTCGAACAGCAAAAGTAGCTCATTTATGTGAATAGAGGGTATGTGTGTATACTGTGCAATGTACGACGAGTGAATAATTACATGTTTAAATTTATTTAAATAAAGAATATTTTAAACAATTGAAAGAATATTTGCGATATGGACAATTCTTAGGATAATGCATTGTATAACATTATAATATAAAATTTGTATTTTAGACAGAAATCTAAAAATGGATGTTTGATAGAAAAGATAAAGTCATATTAGAACGTCCCAGCATGCCGTCAGTAGGCTTCTGAATGAGGTTGTCTGTTTGTGTAGATTAAGCAATCTGTCAGCTATTTTTGTACAAAGTTTAATTGTAACTTATTATACTCTATTAGAATTGTTATAATCAGCAGAATCAATTTAGCACGCCTTAACAAAAAAAATAAGTGTTCGTCAGTGGATGTGAATTTGAATTACTAAATAACTGATATCGAAGGAGCATCATTACTAATCGTTTGACCTCAGGAATTTAGTGTTTAAGGTTCATATTTGACTATCTGCAATTACAGTACAAATACATTACAAATTTGTAACGTGTACGAAAATTTGAAATTAACGTTTGCTTATCTTGGGATTCTATTCAACTTATACGTAGGCCATAAAGAAATTGTACGTTATATTTTCAGATCCGGGTAAAGTCGATTAAATGTGAAAAAATAATGTATTCATTCTTTATCTGAGAACTATTAGACAAGTATGAATTTATAGCACTGAAGAAACTGCAGAAAGGGGACGGGGTCGGTGCTCAAATTAGGACACAATGAGATGCAAGGGAGGAATTAGACTCAAAACAGAGAGGGATACAAAACGAGAAACAGGGGGGATCCTATTTTTATTTAAAACCAAACAAAAAAAATACAATCGCACCACGCTGTATAGGATGCAGTAATAGCAGCACGAGTAGTTATGAATATAGTGAAACTTTTTGATGAAAAATAGAGTTATCATGGTTGTATTCGATGTATTTTATGTTGGTATAAGGAAAATGTATAATGTGTCGCGTGTTTCCATTGTAATAGCAGACCTAACTAACATTGTTCAATCTATGTATGTATTAATGTATTCAAATTACTGTATTATACCCGACTTATTTCGTCCCGTCGGGTCTTCACGTCTTCGGGTTACACAAACCTTTTGTGAATAATCAATGATTGTGAACATTACTTCCCGGTCAGTTGTCATCAATTGTCGTTAATTTTTCCCGGCATCCGAAATTTACAAAGAGTTGGATGGTTTTAATTCCTTTTCAACCATTTTCCATGCAGTACAACTAACTGTTAACAAATTAACAAACATATACCCAATAGGAAGAACTTTTATTGAATGCTTGAGCGCCTTTTCATGGTAGCTTAGATACAGCCGCGGTTTGATTGCAGGGCCCTAAGGGAGAACAGTATTAATACTGATGAGGCTTCCCTGGATAAACAAGACATATTATTATTATTTATAAGCAACTATCTGTAATTAACCTAATTTGTGATGTGTGATATGTAGAGAGAAACAAATAATTTATGATTCCCGACATATATTTTGTATTCACAAATTCGTTTTCTTTATGTTCGGTGCTGACGCAATGCCATAATTTATGTCAGGATTAAATCAGAATCAAATAGTATTAACTTTTTTAGGAGCTTGAGCTAGTGATTTGTACTTGTGTCTGGTATACATGAATTGTGAGCTTCCAATGATTTCATCTCCTCTCCTTCATATTTTTTCTTCAGTTTCAGGAATATAGTTTTCTTATAATAGGTATAATAAAGATAGTTCTGTTCATTCTTTGTGAAAGGGTTTATAAGCAGCCGATAAAATCGTTCTACTCATTTCGCTTATAAAGGGTTTGAATAGCATTGGCGACCAGCAGAAGCAAAACTTTTTTTTTTACTGAATTTTGTCTGACGTTTACCCCATAATTGGTCACTTTTATACACAGCAAACAAAAGGGTTTAAGTGGTTTAGATCAGAGCGTTATGGATATGTAAGTTGATATAGCATTGGCACCACTGTTATAGGTCAGCTCTCTGTACTTGGCTACAAACTGATTCTAATCGGACCCAAGTGCAAAACTAAGTCACGTCTTTTGGATGGTGACGTTAAAGGTCAAGAATTTTTTGAATGTATACACGTTATCAAAAACAACAACAACTGAGTTAGTGTTTTTTTTCATTTTTATTGCGACAAATAAACATCTTACATTTCAACAATCATCATCTACACATAAAATAATCTTCTAAACTGTATATCTATCATATATCGTACTCTAAAATGTCATAATAGTCTATTAATTGTACAATAAACTATATACTCTTTATGATAACATTTCTTTTCTTTTTTTACCACAACTGAAACAAGATCAACATTCGCGAACGGAGTGGAATGGCAGAAATAAAATGGCAGAAGAGGAATTATTTTTTAAATGGCAGAAGAGGGCGCGATGACGAACTGGCATCGCTTATTAATTTAGCTTCGACTTGTGAAAGCAACCTGGAAGCAAATTTAATCAAGTTTTGCATCATTGTATTCCGTGTCAGTTACTGATTGGGATGTATTCTTACACTAAATGCCAATTAAGCCCATTCGTAATGAATCAATGATCAAAATGAATTGTTGATTGACTTAAATGTAGATCAAAATTCAATAACAATCCAGAAATGGAGTAAGTTTCATAATCTTCTTTCTCTATAAAAGAATAGAAAGATAACAAAGATAACTGAATCTAAATTTAAATACCGTTCTATTCAAAACCGAAGTAAACGTTTCGCAGGTCAAAAGGATAACTAAACTCCTTGTTGATATAAAAATCTAAATACAGTAACCTTTTAGTTTCTTGAAAAATGTTATTTGATGAGCTCGTAAGCCACGACGATCTCTTTACAATGATACAACATTGAGATTTAATTACTTCCGCCGCCATTTAATATTACCATTCTCGTCACCTTTTCTTTAAACCAAAACTCTTTGACATAATACCATCTCTGTATTTACAAACCACATAAATATATTCAACCATTGCACTTGAAACTTTCACTTTTATAATAGATAATAAGGACCTCTTTTCTCTTTGTAGATACTCATCATTATACATGTATACACATATAAAGATATATCAAATTAAAAATATACTATGACTACCGAAACATTAACTCATATAACATCATCAGAGTCATCATTCTTCTACAAAGTTATTTCACGATGTTCCTTTTTCGTCCACTTTATGAAGAGGTGTACATTGACAACAGCGGCGTGCGCTGAAAGTTTCGGCTTATAAAACAGTGTTTAAAACGTATACAGCGCTCATCAAACCCAAGTTTTAGCAAAGTGTTCAAGTATTATTACCCTACTTAAACATCATCAGATCATGGCCCCGTCTTAGAAAGAGTTGTGATTGATTCGAATCGCAACTCCTATTTCTTAATTACAAAGTTGCGATTCGTTTTGAGTTTCGAATGATTGATTCAATCGCAACTCTTTATAATACAGGGCCCAGGTATTCCCTGTACTTGGTTAGAGAGTGGCACAATGCCTGATGAGATGATATTAGTGTCGGGTTGGGATTCGAACCCTGAGCTTCTTGATTTAAAGTGAAGTGAATGAACATCTATACCACGACACCTCCCCTGTTGGCTGCTAATGAATCTGAACCATCGTCTTTATCAGTCTTTGGATTTACAGTCAAACCTGCTCTAGCGACCACCTGTATAGAAAGACCACCTGTCTACAAAGACCACATTTTTGGTTTCCCTTGAAAATGGTTTATCATTGAAACTTGTACTAATAGAACCTGTACATAAAGACCACCTGCCTATAAAGACCACTTTTCTTGTCTCCCTTGGATGGTCTTTATAGACAGGTTTCACTGTAACATCTTTTCTGAGCGTACATGGTGGGATTTTAATCGCAATACTAGTAGTCCTGTGTGGAGGTATATATGTTTATTTGCATCTTTTTAAGTTTTATTTTATTGTAATCTCCTTTTTTAAAAACATTAATAACCTAATGCATTTCTTTTTCATCTTCGATAATTATCATCATCGTCGATGGTATAATAGCACAATTCGGGTATTTTCCTGTTCATATTTTCCCCCTTTAAATTTTGATTTAAATAATTCAAGGTCTACAAATCGCTTAGAGTGACGATATTCATTATCAAACTAGTTGTGATGTTATTATCATTCAATAGAGAGAAATTAAACAAAACCTACTACATTTTTTTTTTAAAACTAAATAAATGGAATAACAAATGGTAGAAGATTGGACACAACGATTGATTTTGTTTTGTTAACATTTTTTGTCATAGGCTCTAATAACTGTTGGAATGCAATTTCATTACCATAATGTAGTTAACCTGAATCTCTAAATATGGACGGTTATAGCAAGAAGTTATAGTGACAGGCTTCAGCCCATGAAAGAAGCTAAAGTTCGACAGACCTAAAAGGCCCACGAGACCACTTTAGTCCCTCCCCCACCCTCATTCCCCGAAAATGAAAAGCGTTCTCAAGGACCCTTTTTAGCGTTATTGACGAGACCGAAACGAAAAGCGAAGTTCTGCATTTAATAATAACAATAATGATAATATTCGGTTCTTGTTTAGCGCATAATTATCACTATTAGGTTTTCAGTTTTAACAGTTTTCGTACTTTCTGTCTCGTTGTCTTTTGGTTTCTTGGACCTGAGGTCAACCAAGAGGCCCGAAATAGTGCTTCACCCTTGTCATTTTAACCGGAAACTAGCACTAGCAAACGGAAATGTATTTGCCGTTGATTAAGATCATGCACACTTCCACTGACTAGTTAAAAGAGTTACAAGAAGATGATTAATTACAACACCACGTCAAATCTTTGCTCCTAAATAAATCAATGTTTTTGTCAACGGTACCATTTGCTTCTCTCCTACTTGTTTGTATTATCCTGGCCACAACCACCTTACGTTTCGTGTTCACTTTTTACCAACTTCTGTTAATGTTTTTGCAATCAAAGCATCCGTCGTTATGATCATATATCATTCAACGTCTTAAAAACCGTCCCTCACTAAACACGTAAATATATATATAAATATGTTGACAGCGCAAGGTTTAATTTGGCCACATAACCGTTCACACTCAAGAGTGTTACACAGACACATAACGCACTCGTAACGCCCGTACAGACGACCAACAAAGCCTCGTTCAGACTAGATACCGTAAACCGCCGCGGCAAAACTTGACGTGTAAATAATGGGAGGGGTGCAATATTTGGGTGGAGTGGGGGTAAAAAGCATCGCTGCGCGTAGCAATACTTATGCATCAGTAACATTGCCACACAGTCACCAAAACCAACCAAAAATTCGGCAGTTGGGTTAATGCAAGTTTGAGCTCGGCTGCAGTCGGTCTGGTGTCGGCCTTGTTGGTGTGAATGGAGTATTACCTATATTTTTTGCTATAAGAGAATCATGAAGCACACTACACTTTACCAAAGAGATACCAGCATAACTCCTCGGCTTATCTATGTGAATTTTGCCGCTGCGGTTTTCTTTAAAGCGGTTTACTGATTTATTGTGAACGGGGCTTTAGAAATGCATGGATACATCATGGTAGCTAAATTCAGACATGAGTTTAAGGCGTCTCGAATTCATCGGAAGACGAAGCGGGGGCAGGTATACTGTCCTCGGGCTTGATGGGCTCTGACGCTGAGTGGGCTGGAATAAGTACGGGAGCCGTGGACATCTGATCAAAAGAGAAAGAGAGAGAGAAAGTATTATTAGAGGTGTTGTGGTTTAGTGGTCTAGAGGATAAGTCACCCGACTGCAGATCACAAGGTTCGGGGTTCAAGTCCCGCCGCGGCAATAATGTCGTTTGGCAAGACGTTAATCTACATTAGCCACTCTCCACCCAGGTGTAAATGTGTACCTGATATGCTTGAGCGCTAGTTACTTTGGCAGCTCGGCTATAACCAGGGTAATGCGTGTAAAGCGCCATGAGCGTCAGAGCCTGGCGGATACCGGCGCTATGTAAATATACATATAATTATTATTACTATTCCCTTTAAAAGTATTATCCTATTACATCGAAGCAGGTAGCGTAGCTACAGGGGCGCGTTCCCATTTCCCCACCATCGAATGGCGAATATGAGAGGGGAAAATGAAGGTAGGAGAGCTAGGGAACTAGGGTGTTGTAAAGATAACGTCACAAGACACTCCCCTCCCTTGAATGGCATTTTCATGTCGCATCCCATCCACCTAGAGTTTCCAGACCCCATCCCCTTCTCACTATGACGCCAGCGCCCCTCGGTGACTGGGCCTACTCATATTCACCGACTAGAGCAATGTTATTAAGGGGACATATTGGATAGAATTAGAAGTGGTGCTCTCTTATTGTCTAGGTTTGCTCAAAGATAAGGTATGTTTAATATGACAAAAAAGAAAACAATAAGCAATTGCAAATTCACTGTGTAAGTGTTATAAAGGTTAACAAAGCACCTTCAAAATATGTTAAATATATTATCTAAGTATTGGTTTACAACTAAAATGCATAGCTGGGTTCGAGAATTAGATTCAATCAATTTTGCTTCAATACTCACATTTACATCATTTGTATCCATGAGAATCGCCTCTTTTCCATCTTTTCCATCTTTTCTCGTTGTATCGTGGAATCTTGTCTCAATGCTACTATTCCAAATACCATATCCAAAATAAATTAAAAGACCTGCAAAATATACATAATGGAAAAAGGGGTTAGATAACGATAAATCGATAATTCATCTTGTAAGTTGGAGGGAAATAGCATAATATTTAATACACACAGAGAGGCGAATGAACCATAAGAATGGTAAAAGTTCGTTGCGATTTATCGAGGAACTAATTTTCTTTAAACTAGAATTGTTCGTTCAATACTAAACGTTTTTTCCCGGTACATTCAATGTCACACTTAATGCGTGATTTTTAAATTTATACCAGAAGTCATAAAAGCGGATTTATAATTATATCATTTTAGGAGATGCAATAAAGGTACTTTTGCAGCCAACCTCAACTTCTGTAGAACTTTGCAGGAATTATTAATATGTCATGTATGTCCTATCTGTGAAATTTAAACGTTAGCAGTGTCCTCATATTCAAATTATGCAAGGAAACCTGTTTACTTGCTAGACTTCACTGTCAGACACTATTGAGTGACTGACTGGCTTTTTTTCTTCTTTGATAATAACATACATAAAATGAGCTGTAAAGGGTACATGAGCATTTGTCTACATGTACATCAATAACCCACTTCTTGTGATGGCCAAAATTATTCATTTTTTGGGCCTGCAAATGGGACATAGTACCTTTAAAGGTACTATGTCCCATTTGCAGGCCAAACAAATGAAAAAGTTAAATTCCAACTGCATTTGAAAGATAATACTAATTAAGAACCTCCCTAAAAAAGGTTGGGCTTGAAAATGTCTTCAAGTGGGAAAATAACGACTATTAGTTGTCAAATCGACTTTAGGGCTATAGAGCCCAAAAGTAATAGTCTTGATTTTCAGACAATTGTACCGAATGGTCATACGTTTTATGCTGCGCAAAGATTCAATCATTTTAATCTTGGCCATCACAAGAAGTGGGTTATTGATGTAGACAAATGCTCATGTACCCTTTACAACTCTTTTCATGTATGTTATTACCAAAGAAGGAAAAAAGGCAGTCAGTCACTCAATAGTGTCTGACAGTGAAGTATAGCAAGTAAACGGGTTTCCTTGCATAATTTGAATATGAGGACACTGCTAACGTTTAAATTTCACAGATAGGACATACATGACATATTCATAATACCTGCAAAGTTCTACAGCATTTGAGGTTGGCTGCAAAAGGGACGTAGTACCTTTAAGGGATGTGTACAAAATTGTATTTTTTGGACATGTAGTTATGGAATCCATGTATTCTTTGTTTATTGTCCCTGCATGATATATTTTTTTGACCTAACACACTACACACTTTTCTCAAACTCGGGGCTTCTAACTGGGTAAGCGTTGCTTTTTTGTCCATCTCACCGCCACATTTTGCCCTGGGGTTTAAACAAGCCTTAATTCATAAATTTGTAAAAAAAATGAAGTGCGCCCTCACCTACAATAAGCCAGATTGCAAACCGGATCCACGTGAGATAGGAGAGCTTATGCATGAGATAAATGTTAACAAACATGGCGCACATGGGTAAGAAGGGCACGCAAGGAGCCATGAATTTAAGACGCTCTGGATTCTGCGGTAGTCGGATGATGTTAATGATGTTACCGAGAAGGAGGATGGATAGGATGATCATCATGATGACCGCCCACCAGTCAGAGATAAACCTGTGAGCTTGGACGATGAGGGTACACATTAAGAACAGAACGATGAACATGAATAGCGTCGATAACGTCACGCTACGGCCGGTAGCCGCTGTCGGCAAGGCCGTCGTCTCTGGAAGCCCGAGCTTAACGCGGACGATATCAGCGTAGCAGTATGTCAGCTGCTTCGCGCGTGAGAGGTAGAAGTTCCATTGGCTGTACGTCCGGAACTCGTCGTCGGTTTCTTCGCCGACGGCTCCGTATTTCGGCTTGGAGCTATGGATCGGTGTCCCCTGTGCGTCCAGTTTTGGTAGCAACTGCTCCGGTCCCGCTTCTTGGAGCGTCGACCCCTGCGTAGTCGGGTCCGCCGTGGACATCGTTGACTCATTAGCTGGTGGTGCGCTGATCTCATCGTCGTCTTCGTTGTCGAGAGTGTCGTAAGCGAGCCCGGTGTTGATGGAGACTTGGAGTTCGACGTGAGGCTGATAGCGGAGGATGAGGACGCACATGGAGACGAGGGTGTAGGCCAGGAGTGTTCCAATCGACATCATCTCAATCAGGTCACCCAAGGTTACTAAGAGAGCCATGATGCCCGCTAGGAAACCGGCGATGATTGTCGCTACCGCTGGTGTGTTGGTCACGACATTGATGTTTCCCAGAAACCTGAACGAATTATAACAGAAAGTATAATTATTTATAAAAAGTTTTCCGGTTTTAAGGCATTGGCGTACTGGCACACTTTCGCAAAAAGGCCTCTTGTCCAAATATCAATTTTCAAAGTTTTGAATAATGCGAGCGAGCGAAACTTAGTGAGCAGAGTTTTGACAATAATTTCTAGTGATTTCGTTAAAGTACACTACACATGAAATAAAACAATAGAAACAGACAACATCGCTGTCCAAATATGGGGGGGGGGGGTTTGCCCGAATTGCGTTATCTCAAAAAAATTATGTATTAAATGCTGCACCCTTCCCCCCAAAAAAAACAACAACATACATTTACATCTTGTATGCCTGTGTAGCAAGATGCAGCACTATGGTCTTAATCAGGGAAAAAATACACGGGGGCTCGAGGCGACATAGCCCCCGAAATGCCAAAAAGAGCCCCCAAAAGTCATAAAAAGTCCCCCAAAATTGCATAGAGTTCAATGCAAAACAATATTTTTTTTCTTTTTCATGCAAGCAAATATGAAAAGTAACCCCCGAAATTTTTAAGTATTCCCCCCCCCCCTGGTCCTAATCAAGTTGATTCTTAGTACGTATGTCTCACCTGAACAGCAGTCCATCTGTAGCCATGGCATAGATGACCCTTGGCATTGGGAAGAGTGACCCTAGGAGACTGACGGTGAGCCCGGCGATGGAGCCGATCGCGACCACGTACTTGCCCGGCTCAGCATTGTTTTGTACGAACATGTCCATCAGAGGTGACTCCGAGCTGATGTCGTAGTATGGAACGCCAAGGGTCAATACGAAGCTGACGCTCACGTATCCTATATGTTGATTAAAACAAGAATATTATCAGATCTGTAATATCTCAGCCACTCTTTTCTCGTGCTATTTCTATTATATTTGTCGTTTTATTGCATATTTGTCTGTAATATAATTATTCATTGTATTATGTTTTGCATGAGAAAAAAAATCATTTGAACATTTGAACTTTTGAAGTGTTTTATTATGCAATTGTACATGTCTGTTACATACGAGCACAACTTTATCATCCATGGCTGCAACAGACATACACTATATCCTGAAATATATCTTAATTACTAGCATTTCTGGAGAGGGGGGGGGGGCGCTTGACTATTTTAAACAGAGGTTTATGAGAAAAAATTGCTAAGAAGAATTTGCCTTTAGATTTGCAGTTCCTGACCGAGGTTACAAAATATTTTTCTGACAAACACACACGCAACAACAAAAATCGTCATTAATAAAGGGAGTTTCTCGCAGAGACTCCCGACAAAATATTTAAATGTTGACGAGAATTGTTTTTAAAGGGTGGTTTTCATCTTCTTACCCCCTCCCTCCCTAAGATCAACGACCCTAAGCATGTTCTGAATGTTTGTCATCATTGCTCCTAAATGACATTATATTTGTGAAGCGCTTAGAGACATTTGTAACAAGCGCTTTATACAAATTAAATATTATTATTATTATTAAAAAATAAGAACTTACCAACAAGACAAATGAGAAGAGAAAGCATGATAGCTAGAGGTATGGAACGGCTTGGATTCCTAGACTCTTCACCAGTCGTTGCTATGATATCGAAACCAATAAAAGCGTAGAAACAGGTGGCAGCTCCAGTCATTACCTGTTTAAAAATATGATGGATGTACAATATTACATATAACTCATTAATGAGAAAGGAAATTGAGGTTGTACGGCAGCAATTTCGCAGCGATGAATTTCTTACACGAAATTCAAAATTTGAATGCTGTAGGCCTACCAAACGCTTAACCTACCCCATAACCATAGTAGGCCTACTTTACCTAAATCCCAATTGCAGTAATAATCGTAACCCTGCGCCTTCGACGAAATAAAGCTCGGAGCAATCATTGTTGGAGAATTATGGTGGATCCCCAAACATGATCTAGTGCTTCATGTTTTCAACCTTTATTCTACTTTTTACCCCCTTATTAATATTACCTCATGCAGATTTAGTTTTTCTCTTTTGTGACAGGCTTGTTACACCATGTCATCGACTCAATAATACTCATTCATAAAGCAGATGTAATAAGCAACAAACAATGTTATTCCTCGTTTATTAATGAAATTTTTCCAATCTCTTTCAGAATATTTCTCGTTATACTCCAATCTCATCTCTCTTCCAACCCTTCATCTTTCCTCCAACTCTTTCCACACATCTGCTATTGTCTCCTTTTCTTTCGACAAACCCTTTATCTACCCCTATATACTTACCCCAGAAAAGCCGAAAGGCAGAAATCCGTCCTCCGTCCAGTATTCTCCATTGATAAAGAAGAACCCAGCTACCAGAATGAATACCCATACTGCCATGTTGATCACGTTGAGGGCATTGTTGAAGACGACTGATTTCTTGACCCCAGCGGCTACGACCAGGGTCATGATGACGGCGATGACTAGGGCGACGAGGTCAGGGGATCCCTTCGCTGTTGGGAGAAAGAAGTATGGTTCGAAAAAATACATTATTATTTTGGGGAAGTGGTTCTAGAGGAGGGTGACGTAATGTTTTGACCGATTAAAACATGAGTAAGACGCGTAGGTCTTTGAGTTTATCCCAAGATTAATAAGAATTGTGATTTTAGTTTATCACGGTTTCATCTGTAATGCCTCCATAATAACCATGCGCTCAAAATAACAAATGGTGATTGTTACAGTCGATTGAATTAATACATTTTATTGTATATAGCCTCCAGATATCTTCTCCACTAATTCGGTTATGAAATAATAAATTACACCTGGTTTAAAGTAGATATTCATTGATTTTAAAAACTAACTTTATTTTCATTATTGCAAAGTTGAAACTTTGATTCAACAAGGTTATCAAAATTCAATGCTTGGAAACATTCGAAGTAATGATTATTATAAATTACAAAACGCTTAAATACAGCCCCGGCATAGCACCTGAAGAGCTTTCCGAACGCTGCTGATATGTGTGAGATCACAGTATGGACATGATTTACACAAGCAGAAGATGTCCCATGACATTTCACACATTTTCAGTGCCTGTGTTTTCATCTTCTCTTGAGTTCTTTCTCTTACTTCACTACCGTCAGGCTAAATGTATAATCTATTGCCTCACTCTAAACCCCGCGCATGGTTTTATTTTGATGACAAATGCAGCGATACAAAAATAAAGGAATCTGTCGCTTGTAAACAAAATAAGACGCCATTGTATATTCAGCTGCACACACCGCGGTATGTTCGGCGTTTCAAGAGGGAACAAATGTCGTCCTTAATATCATTCCGGGGGGTTTTCAATTTGAAAGTCTGGTTTCTTTGATTGTTAATTAACCCCTATCCTGTGTATTTACAAGCAAAAGAATTTAGTTATCAAAATCGGGTCATATCCCCTTTTGAATAGTTTGACATGCCGTTACATTTTATATACGCTAAACTCATTATAATTTGACAAATAATAGCTTAGCAATTATGTTCATTCTTTATGGGATGTCGTCTGCTTGGGCAGTATTGGTCCATATAGTGACGTCATTAAAACATCGTTATTTTTCCGGCGAATCTCTCGTATATCCCAGCTGCTATGGAGGTGGTTGTATTTGTATTTTTTATAAATCACCCGATATGTAGTTGACCTAAAGCTTGCACGATGGCCATCTGTTAGCTTACCAGTTTCTAGTGATACATTAGTTGACATATTTGTGATTTTCTTTGAATTTCACCTTTAAGCCCTACCGATTAATCTTAAAAGAAAATTGAATTAATCCATTTCAATCGAGCAAGTTGAATAGGCCTACCATTCTTGGATTTTGTAGTGTCAATTATCTTTCTAGTTATCTTATCTAAATATATTCTTCAATTTCGAACACACTGATGACATCATGATCATAATCATGATTCATCATTCACAATGAAGAATATGACTTTCATATTTCTTACCATGTATACCAAATTCGCCGACATTGTCTTTCATGAAAATACTAATTTTGTTCCCAAAGAGGGAATCAAAGCAGCTACTCAATGCGCTTGCGCCGGCAGCTGTACCAATCAGATACTCCAGAATCAGATTCCAACCAATAATAAACGCTGTGAACTCGCCCACTGTGACGTAACTGTACATGTAGGCGGAGCCTGTTGTCTTGGGAACGCGAACGCCGAACTCTCCGTAACATACACCTGTGAAATAAAACAAAGAGTGGGAGAAAGAAAAAGAAGATTATAATGGCTGTAATAAGTGTTATATTTCATTGTTCGCACAATATTTTCTCGCGAATAACTCAAATCTTTGACATCTGAAGTATTAAGTTTTCCAAATATAACCCCCCCCCCCCTCCAAAAGATCTACAAAAATAATGCGGACTTGCTAGAAGTATTCTGAAAAATTAGACAGGATTTAGGTACATTTTCAATTACGAATAGGAGGTATTACTTCTTGAAACATAAAGGTTCAAATTTACAGGTCGGTTCTTTTACCCATACCTTTCATTTTCGGGGGAAGAGGTCAAATTACCACCCAAATCTTATCTTAGACCAGATCAGCTGAATATTTTACATGTTTTGGGCTGTATCCTTAATCCCTCAATGGTGCACATTCGTATCTTTTTTGTATAATATTGCACCCCTTTCAGGATGATTAGTAACTATTAAGGTTGAAACTAGTACCTTATTCTAAGCATGTTAGGGATGACATTTTGTCCTGTTGGCGTGCAAATTTGAACCTTCATTTTTCAAGACGTAATGCAAATATGCACACAAAGATAAAGCACACGGCACAAATAAACCTCTGTCGGGAATTTATGAGGTTCGCGCATCATATGAGACGAGCGCCTCCTATCATTGGTAACGAGAGAAATGGAGTGACTTGTCAATTTCAGAGAGGTGCCGAATAGGTGTCATCTTCACAGACACCATAGAGAGTTGTAGAGTCTATCCACACACCTTCATCTTATCTCTCGCATTCCATCGAGGTTACAGTAACATATGGGAGATTCTATATTTTCAGAAGATCCATGTATATACATTGTATTGTATTTATTAAACTTCATTGATTTACGTCGATAATCTGTTGATATGGTTGAACAAAAGAGCGTTTGCGAGAATTAATCTAAATTGATTATTACCAGGTGTTTTAAATCGGTTCATCCTTAAGACCTGAACAACATATACTTGTTTTGTATTTATGATCTCATGACTTTGTCTTTCGCATCTTCTTGGTATTGAATTATACATAAATCTCATGTAATTATGTATGTTTATGTATATTTGTATGTATAATACTGTCAACTAATGAGGAGAGCCTTCTACATAAACTTTCTTTTGGTAATCACAAGGCATTAGTTGATTTACGTTTTCATTTTATTATATTTATTATTGTACTTCGTTTTCTTGTACATTTTGTTTTTGTTATGCTCCTCAATGTTCCTGGAAATGAAATAAAATTAATATGAAATGAAAAATCGTAGCAATCAAAATTTGTTCGTGTTGAAAATTAGAGCTCTCGCAGTAAGCTTCATCAAAATCAAACTATAATCAATATGAACCAAGGTCCAAACAAGGAGCTGTTGGATGGAAGGGAGAGTTTAGACATTTGCGAGGCTGGATCGTTGACAGAAAACCATTTAAATACAATCCTTTAATGAAATATTACAGGCTCGTGTCTGACAATCGCTTAATGTTTCGGAAAGGATTTGTTTCCTTTTATTATTCTGATGCCGAACCCTTTTTCATAACATCTAATATTCTTGACATTCTGACAAGGATAATGTGCTCATCTCGACGAGATTGTCACAAGACGGATAGCATCTACGAAATATAAATTACATTAACCCAAACGTCATCTAACCACACACAAAATTGGTTGGTTTAGATAATATTTGTGAAATACATGTACATGTACATGTATGTATACCATTCTTGATGTATGTCTCTACAAAACTGATGTTTAACCATGCCATGACACCCATTGGGTTAAACACCTATATCTCTGTACCCTGTTATTGGAAAGGGCATGAGAGAAACCTCCGAAAATTGATTGAATTGAAAAATGTCCTCCGTGGGTTTCTACAGTCATGTACATGTATGCACTCACTGTCCCAGCTCTTGCACACACCGATGACATTTACGCCTCCATAATAAACTGAAGCCTTGTCCTATATTTCAAACGTGTATTCACCGTGGAGTCTCTTCTAATAATTTATAAGGATTCCATGAATCTATCCACATTTTTGTATTGATCGCGCTGGAAGTTGTCCACCCTCGCCATCCTACCCAATATATTCTCATGATCTGTTGATTGAACAAAATAAATTATTGAGATGAGTCGGATGCTTGGCTTCTTATAATTTTGTTGCACTCAAGCAGATTAAAATGGTCGGTAATAAATCTACTTAAACGACAATACAGGCGGCTCTTGGGGAGATAAGCGATACGTGTTCAGTTTGGTTAATTTCAACCTCGTGTGTAAGGATACGTGTATGTGTTTAGTTTGCTTCAATTTGTAGTGAGAATCTGTCATAGTTGTAAGAACGTGCAACATGTCCTCTATGGCGGAGGACTTCCTATTTAGGGATGGACATTTGAACAGATTAATAAGGCCATTTTTTGTTGTTTGATTGTTGAAAATTGTTCGCAAAAAAAAAATATGAACACAAACGTCCATAATCTAATGGGAACTTTAACAAGAATTGGAATGTAATTAAAGAAAAACTTGGAAATACCGGTAACAAGATGATCTTAAGGCTAAGTTTACTTGCAGGTTCAACCTCACCAATTAGTGAAAGATGAACTGAAAACTAAAATGGCATTGATTAAAAGTACCAGAAATTATATCCTACATTAATGTTAAAGTTACATTCATTTGTAACTTTGGCCGGTATTCTTTTCTTCTCTGATGTGGCTTGGTAAGATGAATATTGCATATAAATCTCATGATTTCTAATCAGTGTGAAACTTTACAATGCCAAAGTGGTCCGACAATGTTATTTTTTTATCTTAAAATGTTTGATGCCTTCATCCTACAAACTCTACACGAGTATGACTAGCACCGGGACTAGCACATGTGCGAGTAGTTTTATATACTTCAATAAACGGCCCATTATTACTCCACCAGCAATGTAACCGATTTTGTTAAAGGTAAATTGGTCTAATAAAATTTGACACGTGACATTATAACGCTTAGCATATACAGTATCAGACTAAGTGTTTGTCGTTCAGGATTAGCATGGTGTTTTATTTCATTAAAATGGTGCAAGCACGGTGCGCTGGTGTGGCCTGTTTTCGGCGTTAAACGGTTGTCGCCCTCAATATTGTAATGTCTTTTTAATCCAGACGGGGGCATTCTACCATGCATGTAAGAAAAGGGATTCGTGCTTAAGTCACACCAACTAGACTAATACCAGAGCGAACACCAACACAAATTCCTCCGAATTGATTAATAATCAGCCAGTTTTTATTCAGTGTAGAGTGGTTAGGCGATGCTGATGTGAATGAAATATAATTCATATTCTTACTAACGACACCGACTTCAAACCGACTGATTTTGTTTTGCCAGGGGAGGAGGGGGGGGGGGGGGGGGTGGGGGGTGGGGGGGGGGGGTGGGGGGGGGGGGGGGTAATATATGCCCTTTTTTGTTCGGTCTGATCGCGGTCTGGTGTGACTGGGGGATATAGAATCAAGAATTGGTCGGTCTGAAATCTGTTCAAACTTTAGTCACACTGCCACTCCACATTGTCTCAAAACCAACCGATATTATGACGATTCGTTGTGATGTAATTTTTGTTCGGTCTGTGGATCGGTCTGGTGTCGGTCTGGTGTCGGTCTGGTGTCGGTCAGGTATCGGTCTCGGTAGTGTGACCTGGTATAATGGCCTATAATCGGTAGGTTTGGAGTCTGTTTAACGGTGTGACTGAGGTTTAACAATAATATTGTGGACTGTCCGACAATTCGGCCTACGTTCCTCCTTAGACGATGATGCCCAATATAAAAATGGTAATTTGATAGAGTAATGAACCGGCTAGCCAGCTGCAGACTTCATGCCGAATTAATCTTCGTCTTCTAAATATGTGGAAGACGTATTCACTCGAATGGATTGTATGAAAGAGAACAAGAATGGAAAGAGAGAGGAGGAAGATAAAGGAAAGGGGACAATGTGATCCACTCTCATCATGCATGTACAGGGATGGGATTCATGATAGGGATAAACGCGTTGAAGTGGAAATCCGATTAAAAACATAGTGGAATCCTCTCATAAAACTTTTTAGGATGAAAGCCGTCTTCCTTGTTGTGAAACTGTTTACATGCTCTGTTCAATCGTTTACATGTATGTCATTATGTATGTAGACATTTATTACTTGAGTATATTCGTTGATATGACAAAAAGAAATGAATAAAACGAAAGAAAATAAATGCTAGTTTGTATTGAAAAGAGTATTTCAATCATTAATTTAGAGTGGTTTCAATTTAGAAGAAGTGATCTCTCAAATATGACTCCTGAAAAGTGGATTTTTACTCCAAGATAAGAAAGACAGGTTAAATAGATAGATAGAGAAACGAAAAAAAATGTACTAAGAAAATGGAGATGAATAGAGAAGAGAGATAGAGGGAGAGATTGTGAATGGTTAGAAAAAAGGAATGGAGTAAGATAGACCTAAATACCTTTTTTCCTTCTTCACTGAATTCAAAGGCAAGCCAACAAAACAAATATAGGAAGTACCCCAGGCTTCTTTCAACAAGGATAACCAACAACAAAGCACATAACACCTGCTCGAGTCATTCATTATACTCAAGCTCTTAAGGGAAACTCTGATACAGACCTATGAAATTTACCAAAACAAGTTTATACCAGCATATTTTTTTCCTATTTTTGCCGTATTGCAATAAGAAGCTACCATAGGCAAACACCTGCTGCAAAGAGAGATTATTTAGAATATGATATAGGAATATCATTCCAAAGAAGGAAATATATTTCGACAAAAATGTATAATACCAAAATATAAAGGCAGCATGATGCTTGTCGCGGTTACTGTCAGTCAATATTGTGGGTGAAAATGATAAGGTTTACTTAAAGTATTAATATTTATTGCACGTTAAACTGCAAAAGTTAACATCAGTGAAATATATCATGATGTCCTGTATTACGTTCCCTAACAACAGCGTCAAGTACGCATAATATTGGCCTCAATTAAAATGGTTATGATTGTCTGTTAAAGGAAATCTTATCTGGGGTACTAAACAAAAACATTAATTACGTCAGAAGGACTTTATATATAAATTACAACGACATACATTATAGCTAAACATAACATTGAGGCTTGTTTGTCCTATTTTACAACACGATATTCCATTACATCGTAAAAGTCGTAACACGATTCATTCTTATTGTACCTCAACCACTCTAAGACAAAAATAGCTTTGTCTTCAAATTTCCAACTGTGTTTTACAAGCCACGTAACGATGACGCATACAGCCATTACTATTATAAAGAGAATCCTATTCAGTACTACACCAAGATGACTACTATAATACAAAAAAACGAGTCGATCATATCGATAATTCATGCACATGCAGGCTCGCAAAATATCAGGGACATAACGGAGTGATGTAGAGGTCACGTGATCACGCGCACTCACACACGAGAGCGGTCTACCGCCTGTGTAAATAAATGAGAGCAATTTCTGTTTCCATGGAAACTGAATCAGTCTCGGGATGAAAATTAGATTCCCAGGAAGGAAGGAGAAGATGACTGAGCCAGGTCCTCATCGTCGTCGGTGTGGATAATGAGACACAATTTCTCCCTCTCTCTCTATCGAGATGGAGTGTGCATGTGATAGATACAACATGGGCAAGGTGGATCATTGAGATCTCCTGTGAAGAAAATATTAAGACACATTCATTTAAACTTCATGTACTTGTACATGCTTTTGATGATTAACTTACTCTGTTCACATTGATGTGTATTTCATATGTATTGTATTGTAATTTGTAGGTTTATTTGCATTTGCATTTGCATTTGCATTTTGTTTGTTTTGTTTTGTTTTGTTTATATGTAATTGTTTATAGCGCTAATAGAGACTTCGGTGGTGAGCGCTTTATAAGTAACGTTTTTTATTACTATTATTATTACATGTACATTACATAATTAATTTTGAAATCCTAGTTGATGATGTGTAAACATTAAATGGCAATTCAACTTCTGAATTAACTTGAATTATTGACGCATGGCGAAATTTTGAGAGACAAAAATCAAGGAAATTGTGAATGTTTGCATGATGTGAATTTGCAGTTTGGTTTGTCAATTGTGACTCATGGACAACTCTTCCATTCTTCTGTTGTTCATCGTTTATTCCGGATAACTTGATATCAAGGTTAGATAAATTGGTCTATTGATTGGCTCACGATGCGAGCAGAATGACTGATCAATGATCTTATATCATGAAATTCAAGACCCATTCTTGAAGTCTTTAGGTTAATATGAATGCTGTTACGTACACCTTCTTTTAAAGCAACATTAAAATATTGGAACGGAAGTTAATTATAAGCTTCATCATTTGCTTTTACCTTTGGAGGTGAAATAAAAATATATTAAAACAAATTGAAAAAATAATAAGCAAAAGAGATTGGGTCATGAAATAGAAATAAGAACTTGACTTCATGATTAGACATTTTAGAAAAGGGTATACGGTTAGGTTAATGGTTAGATATAGCGTTTGATCTACATGTAGGTTTGAAATTAAGAACGTAACGTTAAATTACGGTATTCTAGCTTGGGGCAACTGCTCCAAGACTCCACTGCGTAGTTATTGGTCATTCAAAAAAGAGCCCTGAGAATAATTCACAATGCTGTTTTCCGGGCACATTCAAACATCTAATTTTTCAACAATAACCTTTTAGATGTGTCTGGTATATTTCTCTTTAATTTGGGTATTTTCATGTTTCAAGTTAGAACAAATGAATTGCCTGATTCTATTGCTTCTCTTTTCACAAAGAACTTGGATATTCATTCATACCGTACCAGCAAAAGGAATGATTTTTCACATCCCCCGTTGACGCACTACATTTTCTCAAAAACAATGGTGTATACTGGTCAATCTTTCTGGAACAATCTGCATCCTGATTACTTCACTCTTCTTCTATTCATCAATTTAAATATAAACTCAAGTTACATGTGTTGAATGCACACAATAAAAAAGATGATTGCACTTTGTATGTATAATATTCTTTTTCCTTATAACGTTTACCATTTTACAATTCATTTTAAAATTCATTTGCAATTTTAGGCGTTCTTTTTTGCTTGTGTGACATAAGTGAATTTTAACAGGAAAGGAATGAATAATTCATGACTTCTAGTGTTCGATGTTTATAAACGTTCAGGTGATGCAAACATGTGGTGGAAATAGGTGCATACTCTGCTATTTATTGGCTCGTTACTCTTCTTCGTTTTAGTGTATATTTTTTTTCTTTTCTGTATTGTATTTTATTGAACCCGTAACAAATTATTTGTCAAATTACTGCCGTCTTACTTTTAATTGTGTACGTCTCTCTAAAGTAGACATTTTCTGTCCCTGTCATTTTCAAGTCTCCAGGAACCTATTCTTACAAGCTCTGCTTTTCTATAGGTTCCTGCATATTTCACAGTTTGTACTTCTCTTGTCTGGGTTCCCTTTAAATGATATTAGTTGTCAAACATATTTGATGATATGTAACTATAGTCTGATTAATTTGTCAATTACTAAAATCATTTTTTTTTCTCAATATGATGTCTTTTATGTATATTTTGTTATCTGTATTATATCTGCATGTGAAACGTGAAACCAATAAACTCAAACTCAAAACGTGC
>JAVYIG010013335.1:0-47977 GCA_035222895.1 Strongylocentrotus droebachiensis
AGTGTTCCAGAGCTTGACCTATATAGGGTTCTTGTGCACCATCTCCCCTATCTTCTTGTGTTAATAACTAAGAAACAGAAATGTCGGCGTAAGGTGGGAAGGGGGTGAAGTTCCCCTTAAGTTAGCATGGAAGTTAGCGACCGCTAACCACCAAGGCGGTGATCATTTCATGAAAATTCTGATATTATCCCAAACTTAAAATCAATCTGACAAATTTTTAAAAGAGTGTTCCAGAGCTTGACCTATATAGGGTTCTTGTGCACCATCTCCCCTATCTTCTGGTGTTAATAACTAAGAAACAGAAATGTCGGCGTAAGGTGGGGAGGGGGATGAAGTTCCCCTTATCCCGCGACCCCTAACCACCAAGGCGGTGTTCATTTCATGCAAATTCTGATATTATCCCAAACTTAAAATCAATCTGACAAATTTTGAGAAGAGTGTTCCAGAGCTTGACCTATATAGGGTTCTTGTGCACCATCTCCCCTATCTTCTGGTGTTAATAACTAAGAAACAGAAATGTCGGCGTAAGGTGGGGAGGGGGATGAAGTTCCCCTTATCCAGCGACCCCTAACCACCAAGGCGGTGTTCATTTCATGAAAATTCTGATATCATCCCAAACTTAAAATCAATCTGACAAATTTTGAGAAGAGTGTTCCAGAGCTTGACCTATATAGGGTTCTTGTGCACCATCTCCCCTATCTTCTGGTGTTAATAACTAAGAAACAGAAATGTCGGCGTAAGGTGGGGAGGGGGATGAAGTTCCCCTTATTCCGCGACCCCTAACAACCAAGGCGGTGTTCATTTCATGAAAATTCTGATATTATCCCAAACTCAAAATCAATCTGACAAATTTTGAGAAGAGTGTTCCAGAGCTTGACCTATATAGGGTTCTTGTGCACCATCTCCCCTATCTTCTGGTGTTAATAACTAAGAAACAGAAATGTCGGCGTAAGGTGGGGAGGGGGATGAAGTTCCCCTTATTCCGCGACCCCTAACAACCAAGGCGGTGTTCATTTCATGAAAATTCTGATATTATCCCAAACTCAAAATCAATCTGACAAATTTTGAGAAGAGTGTTCCAGAGCTTGACCTATATAGGGTTCTTGTGCACCATCTCCCCTATCTTCTGGTGTTAATAACTAAGAAACAGAAATGTCGGCGTAAGGTGGGGAGGGGGATGAAGTTCCCCTTATCCCGCGACCCCTAACCACCAAGGCGGTGTTCATTTCATGAAAATTCTGATATCATCCCAAACTTAAAATCAATCTGACAAATTTGAGAAGAGTGTTCCAGAGCTTGACCTATATAGGGTTCTTGTGCACCATCTCCCCTATCTTCTGGTGTTAATAACTAAGAAACAGAAATGTCGGCGTAAGGTGGGAAGGGGGTGAAGTTCTCCTTAAGTTAGCATGGAAGTTAGCGACCGCTAACCACCAAGGCGGTGATCATTTCATGAAAATTCTGATATTATCCCAAATTTAAAATCAATCTGACAAATTTTGAGAAGAGTGTTCCAGAGCTTGACCGTATATAGGGTTCTTGTGCACCATCTCCCCTATCTTCTGGTGTTAATAACTAAGAAACAGAAATGTCGGCGTAAGGTGGGGAGGGGGGTGAAGTTCCCCTTATCCCGCGACCCCTAACCACCAAGGCGGTGTTCATTTCATGAAAATTCTGATATCATCCCAAACTTAAAATCAATCTGACAAATTTTGAGAAGAGTGTTCCAGAGCTTGACCTATATAGGGTTCTTGTGCACCATCTCCCCTATCTTCTTGTGTTAATAACTAAGAAACAGAAATGTCGGCGTAAGGTGGGAAGGGGGTGAAGTTCCCCTTAAGTTAGCATGGAAGTTAGCGACCGCTAACCACCAAGGCGGTGATCATTTCATGAAAATTCTGATATTATCCCAAACTTAAAATCAATCTGACAAATTTTTAAAAGAGTGTTCCAGAGCTTGACCTATATAGGGTTCTTGTGCACCATCTCCCCTATCTTCTGGTGTTAATAACTAAGAAACAGAAATGTCGGCGTAAGGTGGGGAGGGGGATGAAGTTCCCCTTATCCCGCGACCCCTAACCACCAAGGCGGTGTTCATTTCATGCAAATTCTGATATTATCCCAAACTTAAAATCAATCTGACAAATTTTGAGAAGAGTGTTCCAGAGCTTGACCTATATAGGGTTCTTGTGCACCATCTCCCCTATCTTCTGGTGTTAATAACTAAGAAACAGAAATGTCGGCGTAAGGTGGGGAGGGGGATGAAGTTCCCCTTATCCAGCGACCCCTAACCACCAAGGCGGTGTTCATTTCATGAAAATTCTGATATCATCCCAAACTTAAAATCAATCTGACAAATTTTGAGAAGAGTGTTCCAGAGCTTGACCTATATAGGGTTCTTGTGCACCATCTCCCCTATCTTCTGGTGTTAATAACTAAGAAACAGAAATGTCGGCGTAAGGTGGGGAGGGGGATGAAGTTCCCCTTATTCCGCGACCCCTAACAACCAAGGCGGTGTTCATTTCATGAAAATTCTGATATTATCCCAAACTCAAAATCAATCTGACAAATTTTGAGAAGAGTGTTCCAGAGCTTGACCTATATAGGGTTCTTGTGCACCATCTCCCCTATCTTCTGGTGTTAATAACTAAGAAACAGAAATGTCGGCGTAAGGTGGGGAGGGGGATGAAGTTCCCCTTATTCCGCGACCCCTAACAACCAAGGCGGTGTTCATTTCATGAAAATTCTGATATTATCCCAAACTCAAAATCAATCTGACAAATTTTGAGAAGAGTGTTCCAGAGCTTGACCTATATAGGGTTCTTGTGCACCATCTCCCCTATCTTCTGGTGTTAATAACTAAGAAACAGAAATGTCGGCGTAAGGTGGAGAGGGGGATGAAGTTCCCCTTATCCCGCGACCCCTAACCACCAAGGCGGTGTTCATTTCATGAAAATTCTGATATCATCCCAAACTTAAAATCAATCTGACAAATTTTGAGAAGAGTGTTCCAGAGCTTGACCTATATAGGGTTCTTGTGCACCATCTCCCCTATCTTCTGGTGTTAATAACTAAGAAACAGAAATGTCGGCGTAAGGTGGGAAGGGGGTGAAGTTCTCCTTAAGTTAGCATGGAAGTTAGCGACCGCTAACCACCAAGGCGGTGATCATTTCATGAAAATTCTGATATTATCCCAAATTTAAAATCAATCTGACAAATTTTGAGAAGAGTGTTCCAGAGCTTGACCTATATAGGGTTCTTGTGCACCATCTCCCCTATCTTCTGGTGTTAATAACTAAGAAACAGAAATGTCGGCGTAAGGTGGGGAGGGGGGTGAAGTTCCCCTTATCCCGCGACCCCTAACCACCAAGGCGGTGTTCATTTCATGAAAATTCTGATATCATCCCAAACTTAAAATCAATCTGACAAATTTTGAGAAGAGTGTTCCAGAGCTTGACCTATATAGGGTTCTTGTGCACCATCTCCCCTATCTTCTTGTGTTAATAACTAAGAAACAGAAATGTCGGCGTAAGGTGGGAAGGGGGTGAAGTTCCCCTTAAGTTAGCATGGAAGTTAGCGACCGCTAACCACCAAGGCGGTGTTCATTTCATGCAAATTCTGATATTATCCCAAACTTAAAATCAATCTGACAAATTTTGAGAAGAGTGTTCCAGAGCTTGACCTATATAGGGTTCTTGTGCACCATCTCCCCTATCTTCTGGTGTTAATAACTAAGAAACAGAAATGTCGGCGTAAGGTGGGGAGGGGGATGAAGTTCCCCTTATCCCGCGACCCCTAACCACCAAGGCGGTGTTCATTTCATGCAAATTCTGATATTATCCCAAACTTAAAATCAATATGACAAATTTTGAGAAGAGTGTTCCAGAGCTTGACCTATATAGGGTTCTTGTGCACCATCTCCCCTATCTTCTGGTGTTAATAACTAAGAAACAGAAATGTCGGCGTAAGGTGGGGAGGGGGATGAAGTTCCCCTTATCCCGCGACCCCTAACCACCAAGGCGGTGTTCATTTCAAGAAAATTCTGATATCATCCCAAACTTAAAATCAATCTGACAAATTTTGAGAAGAGTGTTCCAGAGCTTGACCTATATAGGGTTCTTGTGCACCATCTCCCCTATCTTCTGGTGTTAATAACTAAGAAACAGAAATGTCGGCGTAAGGTGGGAAGGGGGTGAAGTTCTCCTTAAGTTAGCATGGAAGTTAGCGACCGCTAACCACCAAGGCGGTGATCATTTCATGAAAATTCTGATATTATCCCAAATTTAAAATCAATCTGACAAATTTTGAGAAGAGTGTTCCAGAGCCTGACCTATATAGGGTTCTTGTGCACCATCTCCCCTATCTTCTGGTGTTAATAACTAAGAAACAGAAATGTCGGCGTAAGGTGGGGAGGGGGATGAAGTTCCCCTTATCCCGCGACCCCTAACCACCAAGGCGGTGTTCATTTCATGAAAATTCTGATATCATCCCAAACTTAAAATCAATCTGACAAATTTTGAGAAGAGTGTTCCAGAGCTTGACCTATATAGGGTTCTTGTGCACCATTTCCCCTATCTTCTTGTGTTAATAACTAAGAAACAGAAATGTCGGCGTAAGGTGGGAAGGGGGTGAAGTTCCCCTTAAGTTAGCATGGAAGTTAGCGACCGCTAACCACCAAGGCGGTGATCATTTCATGAAAATTCTGATATCATCCCAAACTTAAAATCAATCTGACAAATTTTGAGAAGAGTGTTCCAGAGCTTGACCTATATAGGGTTCTTGTGCACCATCTCCCCTATCTTCTTGTGTTAATAACTAAGAAACAGAAATGTCGGCGTAAGGTGGGAAGGGGGTGAAGTTCCCCTTAAGTTAGCATGGAAGTTAGCGACCGCTAACCACCAAGGCGGTGATCATTTCATGAAAATTCTGATATTATCCCAAACTTAAAATCAATCTGACAAATTTTTAAAAGAGTGTTCCAGAGCTTGACCTATATAGGGTTCTTGTGCACCATCTCCCCTATCTTCTGGTGTTAATAACTAAGAAACAGAAATGTCGGCGTAAGGTGGGGAGGGGGATGAAGTTCCCCTTATCCCGCGACCCCTAACCACCAAGGCGGTGTTCATTTCATGCAAATTCTGATATTATCCCAAACTTAAAATCAATCTGACAAATTTTGAGAAGAGTGTTCCAGAGCTTGACCTATATAGGGTTCTTGTGCACCATCTCCCCTATCTTCTGGTGTTAATAACTAAGAAACAGAAATGTCGGCGTAAGGTGGGGAGGGGGATGAAGTTCCCCTTATCCAGCGACCCCTAACCACCAAGGCGGTGTTCATTTCATGAAAATTCTGATATCATCCCAAACTTAAAATCAATCTGACAAATTTTGAGAAGAGTGTTCCAGAGCTTGACCTATATAGGGTTCTTGTGCACCATCTCCCCTATCTTCTGGTGTTAATAACTAAGAAACAGAAATGTCGGCGTAAGGTGGGGAGGGGGATGAAGTTCCCCTTATTCCGCGACCCCTAACAACCAAGGCGGTGTTCATTTCATGAAAATTCTGATATTATCCCAAACTCAAAATCAATCTGACAAATTTTGAGAAGAGTGTTCCAGAGCTTGACCTATATAGGGTTCTTGTGCACCATCTCCCCTATCTTCTGGTGTTAATAACTAAGAAACAGAAATGTCGGCGTAAGGTGGGGAGGGGGATGAAGTTCCCCTTATTCCGCGACCCCTAACCACCAAGGCGGTGTTCATTTCATGAAAATTCTGATATCATCCCAAACTTAAAATCAATCTGACAAATTTTGAGAAGAGTGTTCCAGAGCTTGACCTATATAGGGTTCTTGTGCACCATCTCCCCTATCTTCTGGTGTTAATAACTAAGAAACAGAAATGTCGGCGTAAGGTGGGAAGGGGGTGAAGTTCTCCTTAAGTTAGCATGGAAGTTAGCGACCGCTAACCACCAAGGCGGTGATCATTTCATGAAAATTCTGATATTATCCCAAATTTAAAATCAATCTGACAAATTTTGAGAAGAGTGTTCCAGAGCTTGACCTATATAGGGTTCTTGTGCACCATCTCCCCTATCTTCTGGTGTTAATAACTAAGAAACAGAAATGTCGGCGTAAGGTGGGGAGGGGGGTGAAGTTCCCCTTATCCCGCGACCCCTAACCACCAAGGCGGTGTTCATTTCATGAAAATTCTGATATCATCCCAAACTTAAAATCAATCTGACAAATTTTGAGAAGAGTGTTCCAGAGCTTGACCTATATAGGGTTCTTGTGCACCATCTCCCCTATCTTCTTGTGTTAATAACTAAGAAACAGAAATGTCGGCGTAAGGTGGGAAGGGGGTGAAGTTCCCCTTAAGTTAGCATGGAAGTTAGCGACCGCTAACCACCAAGGCGGTGTTCATTTCATGCAAATTCTGATATTATCCCAAACTTAAAATCAATCTGACAAATTTTGAGAAGAGTGTTCCAGAGCTTGACCTATATAGGGTTCTTGTGCACCATCTCCCCTATCTTCTGGTGTTAATAACTAAGAAACAGAAATGTCGGCGTAAGGTGGGGAGGGGGATGAAGTTCCCCTTATCCCGCGACCCCTAACCACCAAGGCGGTGTTCATTTCATGAAAATTCTGATATCATCCCAAACTTAAAATCAATCTGACAAATTTTGAGAAGAGTGTTCCAGAGCTTGACCTATATAGGGTTCTTGTGCACCATCTCCCCTATCTTCTGGTGTTAATAACTAAGAAACAGAAATGTCGGCGTAAGGTGGGGAGGGGGATGAAGTTCCCCTTATTCCGCGACCCCTAACAACCAAGGCGGTGTTCATTTCATGAAAATTCTGATATTATCCCAAACTCAAAATCAATCTGACAAATTTTGAGAAGAGTGTTCCAGAGCTTGACCTATATAGGGTTCTTGTGCACCATCTCCCCTATCTTCTGGTGTTAATAACTAAGAAACAGAAATGTCGGCGTAAGGTGGGGAGGGGGATGAAGTTCCCCTTATCCCGCGACCCCTAACCACCAAGGCGGTGTTCATTTCATGAAAATTCTGATATCATCCCAAACTTAAAATCAATCTGACAAATTTTGAGAAGAGTGTTCCAGAGCTTGACCTATATAGGGTTCTTGTGCACCATCTCCCCTATCTTCTGGTGTTAATAACTAAGAAACAGAAATGTCGGCGTAAGGTGGGAAGGGGGTGAAGTTCTCCTTAAGTTAGCATGGAAGTTAGCGACCGCTAACCACCAAGGCGGTGATCATTTCATGAAAATTCTGATATTATCCCAAATTTAAAATCAATCTGACAAATTTTGAGAAGAGTGTTCCAGAGCTTGACCTATATAGGGTTCTTGTGCACCATCTCCCCTATCTTCTGGTGTTAATAACTAAGAAACAGAAATGTCGGCGTAAGGTGGGGAGGGGGGTGAAGTTCCCCTTATCCCGCGACCCCTAACCACCAAGGCGGTGTTCATTTCATGAAAATTCTGATATCATCCCAAACTTAAAATCAATCTGACAAATTTTGAGAAGAGTGTTCCAGAGCTTGACCTATATAGGGTTCTTGTGCACCATCTCCCCTATCTTCTGGTGTTAATAACTAAGAAACAGAAATGTCGGCGTAAGGTGGGGAGGGGGTTGAAGTTCCCCTTATCCCGCGACCCCTAACCACCAAGGCGGTGTTCATTTCATGAAAATTCTGATATCATCCCAAACTTAAAATCAATCTGACAAATTTTGAGAAGAGTGTTCCAGAGCTTGACCTATATAGGGTTCTTGTGCACCATCTCCCCTATCTTCTGGTGTTAATAACTAAGAAACAGAAATGTCGGCGTAAGGTGGGAAGGGGGTGAAGTTCCCCATATCCTGCGATCGCTAACCACCAAGGCGCTACCCCGCGACCACTAACCACCAAGGCGGTGATCATTTCCTGAAAATTCTGAAATTATCCCAAACTTTAAAGCAATCTGACAAATTTTGAGAAGAGTGTTCCAGAGCTGGACATATATATGGTTCTCATGCACTATCTCCCCTATCACCTGGTGTAAATACCCCGGTAAATACCTAAGAAAAAGGATTGTCAACGAAAAGTAGGGACGAGGGTAACTTTCTTCTAGTTGCGAGACGAAAGCCACAGCAGTATTTGTACAGTATCTTATAACTGCAGAAAAGTATACTGATGGGACTATTGTGCGTAAACCGTACGCACTATTCTTTATCTAGGTTTTAACCACGTATATGGTGCACGAAAGTACACTGACCTTTTAGTGGTCGCGAACTAGCGGTCGCCAAATTCAGCTCAGCTTCGTTCACTTGTATTGTAAACAAATGATTTCACCACATGTGAAGAATCAGGCGCAGCATGGTCATGGAGAACAAGTTCAAGAAACGTGGTCAAAAGCCTGGAAAGGGTCGTTCATCCAAATTGAAACACAATAAAAAGGGTAAAAATGAGGACAAGTTGGCTCTCAAGAAAATGCAACTGGAAAGAAAAGAGATTAATGAGCTTATGGAACAATACAGTCAGGTGAGTATTTGTCGACATGTCACAATGTCAATTTTGGTGTAGTCCCATGCATTCATTTTAGTGTGAGTTTTTTATATATGAATTCTCTTAGACTTAGACTTAGTAAGAGTAGACATTGTTACCTTTAGTTTAAACTTTAATTTCAGATCTAGATCTTCTAGATCTTGATTTGCAGTAGTGTCGTATCAATATTACTAGTAGCACCATTCTTGAACACATCAATAATCTTGAGTCATAGATCTAGATCTACATGTAGACCCTAGGCCTAGAAGAAGTCTAGATCTAGAATATTAGAAAACAAAATTGCACAAAAAAAGTGTCTCCATCATGATCAATCATCATCAATTCAAATAGAAATACAACCAATTGCTTGTATTTTTTTTCATTCTCAAGATAAGCAGGGTGTTGTTTCATGAAAGCCTTATAACTACAAGATCAACAAAATTTCAACAACTTTTGTGTATACATGTACATTTCGATCTCCAAACCTGTCAACAACGCGACAGTGTTCATTTTAATAATTAATAATAAGATATTTGTATACCGCAAATTGCAAATTGCCTCTAAGCAGTTTTGCCATGACACCTCCAAGCTCTGTAGAGTGTGTTGATCATTTGTCACATCAAATTTTACTTTTTTATCTTAGAATTTACATATTAATTCTTTAAAACAATATCTCTTGTTTTCGTTGAGTGCCAACAGTGTTAGTTCCTTTGATCTTGTCTCATTTCAGATTGATACCCAGAAAATAGAGTCGTTCTCTGACTTTCCGCTGAGTAAAAGAACACTGTCCGCTCTCGAGGAAGCTGGCTACAAGGTCCCGACCGAGATCCAGAGAGGAGCTATAGGTCTGTCACTACAGGGCCATGATGTCCTTGGAGCAGCGAAGACGGGCTCGGGCAAGACTCTAGCATTCCTTATCCCAGTGAGTATAGTCAGCTCTAAATATTTGGATACCTGTACGTCCTATATTTATTTATTTATTTATTTATTTTGTTTTATTTACCCAGGGTAACCCCATCAGTGAGTAGAACACTGTTATACTCGGGGGCCCTGCAATAGTACAACACAAATTACAAACATGTAAATGAATACAAAACAACAAATATTACAAAGACATCAGACCTGCACGAAATATTAAACTTTAAAAAAAAAAATTAAACTATAAGGCTCCCACAATTCCTCTGCTTGCCGGAACCAACTGGACAGCAAGGTCCGAGACACTACCTCCAAACACTACTCTCCCTCGCTACCCCATATTGAATTTTAAATTTTTTGTTTGTTTGTTGATGTGTTTGTCAAGCCTTAGATTAAGCAGCCAGGAGCAAGGGGCAATTTATTTTTAAAAGTTGCCCCTTGCCCACGGGGATTTACCAGAGCAAGGGGCAATTTCTTAAGAACCAGGGGCAATTTTCCCAAAACAGATAATGACAACTAATTACACAACTTAAATAAGTGCAAAGTAGACCCTAGTTAATTTCATAATTAATGTGAATAGGGTCTACGATCAATTTAATAACTTTTTAATCTTAACAAGATCAACAGGTCATCCTGGAGTTAATTAAACAGTAGATCTAGACTATTTTAAAGTAGACTAACTAAAAATATTGATGAGCAAATGAACAGACACACAAACCTCCCGACACACTCTCGGCAGTATAGGAGCAAATTTGAAGAAATTGCCTTTTTAATTGTTGTATAACCAAAGAAATAAGAAGAAGTTGCGTAACGTGCGTTCCCGAACCCAAAATCGTACCTCGCACACACACTCTCACCATACCACGAATGGTCCGTCGTGGGAGGCGAGCGGGCTGGAGTTTTCTAACGAGACCAATGCAGCTTCGGAGTTTAGCAGCGCGCAATTTTGCCGGGACTCGAAAGGTTCGTCGTGGGAAGCTGGCCGGCTAGCTTTCTGCCGAAACAACGCTAGGTCGGCTGCTTGCAAAATGAGAGTAGCTACGATCGAGAATATCGTAGGTGTTCTTAACTTATCAATAAGATAATTCTAAATTCTGTTTAAGATGAAATAATAATCTAGACCTACAGACAAACCTCGACAGATCTCTAATGACTATTTGAATGCTTGTTTATTTCTCCATTTGACGATTTGTTGTCTTGATCCTTCGATACATTTGTACGTACGTACATGCGTGCGCCAGCGCCACAGCAGCATCTAGCGATCGCATGGTCTGAACGTACGTACGTAAACAAAGGGGCGCATTTTCACGGAAACACATGCGCCTTATTAAAGCACTAAATACGAAGCTAGTAGAGAGTTCCTGCGCGGCAAACTGTTTGTGATTCCGAATCACGAACAGTTTGCCGCGCGAGCTCTCTACTAGCTTCGTATTTAGTGCTTTTATAAGGCGCAAGTGTTTCCGTGAAAATGTGCCCTTTACGAATCATTCGTGTATTTTTTCTGTTCTAATAATTTATGGGCGTATTTTCACAGCAAACACTTGCGCCTTGCCGTCTAGTTTTAGATGCTTATGGGCGCAATTGGTGGTTTTAAGAGCGCAAATTTGCGCCCTGCGCCCGCTTAATCGAAGGCTTGGTGTTTGTGTTCATACCAAACCATCTACTGATTTCTAATTCTCCAATATGAAGTAGTAAAGGACTGCCTAGAAACAGCGCCCCGAATCCCACTATCCAGCCGATTCCAGAGAACGGAAGCACAATGGGAAAAGGCTTTTTTACCAGCCTGTGTGCGGAAAAGTGGCACCACAACACCATTGTGCACTGCATTTCTTGTCCGGTGTGAATGTATACTTTCTGAACGTACAAAAAGTTCAATGAGGTAAACTGGTGCTTTCCCGCGGAGTACACTGTGCACTGTTTTGCATTTATGCAATTGCCACCTTTCTTCAATTGAAACCCATTTTAATTTGTTATATGCCTGTACAATGGGAGTAGAATAATTGACTTTTAAGATCAACCGTATGGTTGTTTTCGTTTAGCAGTTGTTAAAGTAGAATAAAAACATTAATTATAATTTCACTCAATAAACTAATGACAATCCTGAAATCACTGTAAAACTAGAATTCATTGAGAAAATTCATGTTCATAGAACTTTTACAAATTTTTTAAGTGATGGAGATTCTTAAAAATTAATATTTGAATCACATTGAGGAAACTGTCATGGAACTTGTCAGGGTTTGAGTCTCAAAATCTGTTTGGGTAGCTAGTTCAGGACAAACCTAAAAGAACTAGAGACTTCTCAAACATGGAGCTTTTGCCTATTTTTGTACATTAAGTGATTGATATTGATGGTGTTGTCATGGAGATAATGCAATTCAGTGAAATATTCAATCACAACATGGAACATGTTGTGGAATGTCATGAAGTTTGAATTTCACAAAAGTTTCAAGATTGCTATGACAACAGCAGTTCATTACAGTCTCATGAAACTGTTATGTTGCAAAAGATTGGTTTAACTGTTGCTATTTAAGATTGGTATAACTGTAACAAAATACAGTTACATTATACAGTCAAACCTGCTTTAGCAGCCATCTGTGTAGAAAGACCACCAGTTTATAAAGACTACATCCCTTCCTCCCTTGAATAGGATTTATCATTGAAACCTGTATTAAAGGAATCTGTACATAAGACCACTTGTCTATAGTATAAAGACCACTTTTCATAACATGTAGTTTTTAAGCTTCTACCAACCTTAAATTTGTTATGCAAGCTTTCACTTAGCTTGAGAAAGTCCACAGGAGTGGTTGAAAGCTTGCATAACAAATTTAAGGTTGGTAGAAGCTTAAAAACTACCGTAAATAACGTTGTATTAACCGCACTTTTTTTACCGCCGGTAAACATCAAAAGTCGGGGGTGCGGTTTATACACGTTACAGACATAATTCATGCTGCAAATTGTGTCACTGAGGCTAAAGTTCTTGGCTTAGTTAGATACCATCGTCCTGAAAATGACACTCGTTTTTAACGCTTTTCAAATCATACATCGGAAGTTCTGATATTAGAAAAAATATTTCTAATGTGAATGTTATACTATAATCTTGAATCTGATAAATTTTCATGTAAAAATATGAAATTTGGGGCCTGGAATTGTGCTCTGTCACTGCCAAGTCGATCATAATTGTGTTGGGATTGTTATTACATACGTGCGGTGGACAAACAATTTGCATTGCCCCACCTGTGATAATTCATGTAGTGAGATGAAGAAATACGTGACGAAGAAAAAAAAAAATATTTCAAGCGATATTTTGTATGTAAATACTTGTCACGAACTTACAAATATGCAATATTTTATATTTTAAACTATTATTATTGTAATATTTCTGGTTGATTGATGATTTTAACTTACGTGAAGATGGATGTTTGTTGATTCTAAATATATGTCTGGTGGTGGGAAATGGATGGATTTCGTGTGTAAGTACGTGTGTTGGTTACACGATACATAAGTGTAACAATTTTGGCCAAATTTTACAATATAAATAATGAAATAAATATATATTATAGTATTGTAATTTATTTATTCTGGAAAATTACAAGAATTTTTTTTTTAACCTCTTAAAAATAAACATTTATAATAACAACAGTAATGAAAGAGCCTGAATTGTAAATCCAATATGGCAGCTTCCATGAATCTTAACTTTACACAACAACATCGGACAAATATTGACAAAATAATCATTTAATGACAAATTGAAATCAAGATTCATGTACACTTGCAAATAAAACACGATTAAGGACAGGAATATGAATGTAAGTACAACTTTTCATTACGTTTTCATGTGAAATTAGTGCCTGACGAAAGCAGTGCTTTTCATCAGGAATGGTGTGTGAACATCCCCCCTGCTGGTCGGCCCAGCACCTGCCCATTCCCGACCACTATTCTTACTATCAAACTTTGGCAAAAGTGATTAATTTTCTTTTAACCGAAAACCGTCCTGTTTTAACTAGCGTTCAAACGGAATTGAAAATATCTGTAATGTTACAACACATATTCAGGGGGAGAAGAAAAAAGAAGAAAAACAAATATAGATCTAGATCTAGATCTAAAATAATTTTTTTTTTTTTTTTTTTTTTTTTTTTTTTTTTTTTTTGAGGGCGAAAAAGAGGGGTGCGGTTAATACACGAGGGCGGTTTATACAACGTTATTTACGGTACATGTTATCATTATCCCCAACTGATGAAAGTTGTCTGTATCACCACTTTTCATGTTTCCCTCGAGCGATCTTTATAAACAGGTTTCACTGTATATATATTTTGTTGTTCTATGAATCATAGATTTTGGAGTGTCTGTATCGGAACTCCTGGTCAGTGCCTGACGGTCTTGGAGCTCTTGTCATTTCACCCACGAGGGAACTAGCTTATCAGACGTTTGAAGTACTCTGTAAAGTAGGAGCAAACCATGACTTCTCTGCAGGGCTCATCATTGGGGGAAAGGTATTCTTCAATATATATTTAAGTTTATTGTTTTATAATTCACATATAACATACATTTGCAATGTTTTCACAAAGCAGATGCTACATATAAACAGGGATTCTATTAACAGAGACAGAAACAGAAAGAGAGTATTATCAATTGTCGCTAACTTTGATGAACAGAGCGTGTACTGCTAAATTGTTCCACCCCATAAATAATGAAAAGATTATAAACTGTAATTTTTTTTTATTCTGTAGATCTATTAAAGAAATTACTGTTTATTCTATGAAGTTCAGGCTAATTAAAGGCTCGTTCAGATATAACTCAGCAAATGGTGGCGGTTTTTTATGATGATACAAAGTGTATACACTATCCACTTCTGTATCTTATCACATAGAGCTCAGTGAATATGCGTATTAAAGGTACTATGTCCCTTTTGCAGCCAACCTCAAATTCTGTAGAACTTTGCAGGAATTATGAATATGTCATGTACAGTATGTCCTATCTGTGAAATTTAAACGTTAGTGCTCAGTGTCCTCATATTCAAATTATGCAAGGAAACCCGTTTACTTGCTAGACTTCACTGTAAGACACTATTGAGTGACTGGCTGGCTTTTTTTCTTCTTTGGTAATAACATACATCCTGTACATGAAAAGAGTTGTAAAGGGTACATGAGCATTTGTCTACATCAATAACCCACTTCTTGTGATGGCCAAGATTAAACTGATTGAATCTTTGCGCAGCATAAAACGTATGACATTTCGGTACAATTGTCTGAAAATCAAGACTATTACTTTTGGGCTCTATAGCCCTAAAGTCGATTTGACAACTAATAGTCATTATTTTCCCACTTGAAGACATTTTCAAGCCCCACCTTTTTTAGGGAAGTTCTAAATAAGTATTATATTTCAAATGCAGTTGGAATTTAACTTTTTCATTTTTTGGGCCTGCAAATGGGACATAGTACCTTTAAAGTCCTTTGTTTCACGCATTTGCCATTCATTTGCACGTTTAAAAAGAACGTGGCTGCTTTTTTGTGGCAGTTTACCGCACCATATCTGAACAAGCCTTTTAAATCTTGTCTGCACTAGTTTGGCCAGGAGGAATTAGACCTCCCTGCAAGGTCACTGACAGGTGGTTATCTCATCAAATCAGCTCTCAATTAACATAAGAAAAAGGGAATCATGGGGGACCAACAGGTACCGCTTAGGCATTGTTTGCTATATAGAGGGTGCAAGTAGCTACAAGTAGTGCAGTCCTGATTTAAAACAAACTTGTGTTTTGTTGTAGGATTTAAAGACAGAGATGGAGAGGATTCCCAAGACAAACGTTGTGGTGTGTACTCCTGGTAGACTCCTGCAACACATGGATGAAACGGCCTGCTTTGAGAGTCTCAATCTGAAGATCTTAGGTGAGGGAAAAAACAAAAGAATTTATTTGACGGTACATGAACATGAAAATAATAATGATAGTGATAATAAGGATTAGGAGGAGGAGGAGGATGATGATGATGATGATGATGATGATGTGAAAATAGATTACAATTTTTTTTTAAAGAAACATGCTTTTCTACATTAAACCGATAAATGGCGCCGTACAAATGCATACTTGCTAACCCTTCCGAATAATCCGGAATATTCAGATTTTTTTATTTTTATTTTGTTTTTGTTTTTCTGTTGTTGCCTAAACCAAATTAAGCTTGTTTTATCATATGCCGCGATGTGAGAGTTCACGTATTGCGTGCGTTGAAGGGCTGCATGATTGAGCAGCAAATTTGTATTCGCTTCATTTTTTGGCACAGATTTACCGCGTATTGCCAGTTACACTGCCGCTGCATGTGCGAATGCCTGTTAAGGGTACAGATTTCTTATTTTCGAAGATGTACCGTGCTAAAAATTCTTAATTCTCATTTTCAAATGTTGGCAGGTATGCAAATGCTGTGAATCATCATCATATCAGACCATGAAAAAAAGAATTTTCTTTGCTCTTCTCTTGTAATGCATTTAATAAATTGCACTTCTACATGATTCCAATCGATTATGAAATCCTGAAAAGATATGATGGCAAAATTTCCACGATTTGGGTAGTGTTGAAAATATTGTGCTTACAGTACACTTTACATAGTTTACATAGAATTTGACGCGAAAAATGATAAAAATCAAGAAATGGCTTCGATCTGTCATCAAAATTGATGTCTTTCCTCCTTTTCTTTGCTTGAAGTCCTCGATGAAGCAGACCGCATCCTTGACCTGGGATTCCAGAGGACGATAGACGCCATCTTGGATCACCTACCAGCTGAAAGACAGACTCTTCTCTTCTCTGCTACACAGACCAAGTAAGTCGGTGGAATCTAGATGGTTCTAACATCCACCGCACACTTTTACAATTTTGGTGGAATGATTCCCATTTTGGGGCCTTCAAGCTATTCTTTTGAACCCTAGATTCCTCCCTTTTGCTGAAATATTCTGCGTGAAATGTATGACGTGTTAAAACCTAGGTTTGTTGACAAACCTCCTTTGTGAATTCGGGCCAATAGGTTTTGAAATTGGTTGTATCATAATGTAAACACATTTTTGAAATTAGTATCGTAATTCATCCAGACCAACTGATATATCGCTATGCAATCCTTTCCTAATGATTAATATTTGTTCTTCTTTGTAAGTAACTGTGTCCTGTATTGTTTTTTCAGGTCCGTGCGAGACCTGGCTCGTCTCAGTTTGCTGGAACCCAAGTACGTTGCCGTTCATGAACATCACACCCACAGTACACCAGTTCAGCTGGAACAGGTATGGCTTAAGTTTCCGGTGCGAACAGGGTCTTATTTTTTGTTTCCTGTGGTGGTGATCCAACATGTGCTCCAGGGGGGGTGTTTCACAAAGATCCTAAGTTGGACTTAAAAATTATGGAAAGCCATTAGCATCTTTGAAAATATTTTGTAAAAGTTATTTTGAAAGGCATAAAATGTTGATACAAATCATTCATATTTTCTATCATCAAGGAGACTTCATGTTCTAGATATGGAATTCATAAAAAATCTAAAATACTTGATTTTCTGCTTTTGAATATATTTCATTTTAAGGCTCCAATGGCTGTCCATAATTTTTAAGTCCAACTTAGAGTTAAGTTCGACTTAGGACCTTTGTGAAACACCCCCCAGATCTTATTTTGTCAAAGACAAAGGGTTGAAGTTAGGGCTAGGATACCTATTAACACCGGAATGGAGAGCGACAAATGTAGATTAATGTCTTTCCAAAGGACATAAGTGTCGCGGCGGGACTTGAACTGGGAACCTTGTGATCCACAGCCCAGTGACATATCCGCTAGACCACAACACCTCTACTGGTCAATATTTTGTGACAGGTCAATACGTATAGTGACATGTTGTATATCTGGGGTTGACATAAGAAATCTATCAATTGTGAGCAGATGCTATAAAGATATTTATTATTCAAATCCCTGCTCATCGCAAAGTGAATGATTATGCAATTGTTTGTTAAACATATTTGATAGAATAAGACAGAAGACCCGCATTGGTAAAAAGTAATTTACTCACAAGTGTTTATAATTGTGAGTAAATTACTTTTTACCAGCTTCTGATTTGATAGAAGCTGGTAAAAAGTAATTTACTCACAATAATAATCACCTGTAGAATTTGTTCATCATAAGTGTTGGATTATAATGTGGTCAGGCCAAAGTTTGCTGAAAGTTTCATCACATGTTATCGAACTTTTTTGCAGAGCTACATCGTATGTGAGTTGGAGCAGAAGCTAGATGTCTTGTACTCTTTTATCAAGGCCCACATGAAGCAGAAGACACTGGTTTTCATGTCCAGTTGTAAGCAGGTATATACTCTCTTCCATCTTTATAATAATAATAATAATGGCGTTTCTATAGTGCTGTCTATCTAGAAATTCTATTCCGAGGCGCACTAATTATTACCCTGGCTTTAGCCTAGCTGCCATTACAGGGCTCTAGCATTTCAAGGAATTAATTCCTGCCAGGTACCCATTTACCTCACCTGGATTGAGTGTGGCAAATGGGGAGTAACGCCTTGTCGAAGGACATTAGTGCCGTGTCTGGGATCGAACCACGACCTTTGATTTTCAAGTCAAGTGCTGAAACCACTCGACTACGACACTTCTAGATAGAAGAATGCCCTGAGCAGGGGGATACTGATAATGAGGGAACTTGGGAGTTTTTCTGTATTTAAGTTTGATTTCATGTGTTTTGTCATGATCAGTATACAAAATGACATCTTTGCTATATTCACACTCTAGATGTGAATATTTTAGTAAATTCATGAACTTTGTTTTTCTTTTTATGGACATGACATTATTTTTCCATCGATAGTAGCATTTATCGGTAAATTTTAATCGTTCATATTTATTCCAGGGAATATGGTACCTAGGGAAACTCCATCTTATATTTCATGCAAGCTATTCAATAATGTACTCTCAGTCGTAGACTTTCTTGTCAAATATTTAAAATAACCAGTATACATTTTTCTTTCTGTATATCTTATGATGATGAAGGCATACATTTACCTTTTTTTTTGAAGAAATTTTCTATAGTTCTGACTTTAATTATTCTGACCATCAGTCATAAAAAAACAATAATAATGATAAATTAATTTCATTTTATCCACATTGAGATACAAATGTTTTTTTTCTTTCCTGGTTCAAATATGTGTTTGAGATTTTCTATAGTTCCGACCTTAGTATAAGCATTCATTAACAAATAAATGAAATAATAAATAATCATTTTCTCCACCCACATTGAGAAAAATATGATTTTTCCTTGCTGCTTCAGGTCAAATACGTGTTTGAGATTTTCTATAGTTCCGACCTTATTAGTATAAGTATTCATCCATCAGTCGTAACAAATAAATGAAATAATAAATAATATTTTCTCCACCCACATTCAGATTCAAATGTTTTTTTTCTTTGCTGCTTCAGGTCAAATACGTGTTTGAGGTACTCTGCAAGCTGAGCCCCGGTGTGTCCGTGATGGCGCTGTACGGCTCGATGCATCAGCTGAGAAGAATGGCGGTGTACGAGGAGTTCTGCGTCAGAGAATCGGCCGTTCTCCTGGCCACGGACATTGCCGCTAGAGGATTAGGTAAATAGACGGATGGAGAAAGCAATTTTGAGAAGATGAGTTTTTAGGCCATCTTTAAAGCCTATCTGCACTAGTTTGGCCAGAAGGGATTAGACCTCCCTGGATGGTCACTGACAGGTGGTTATCTCATCAAATAACTCTCAATTAACATTTTTAAAAAGGGACCATGGGGGACCAACGGTTACCGATAAGGCATTGTTTGATATATAGAGGGTGCAAGTAGCTACAAGTAGTGCAGTGGGGCTTTAAAGCAATCTACACTTGGAATTATACTATAGATGTCTTGTGGCAACCGATTCCATAAGTAAGGTACAGCATCCGCATTATTATTATATTAGTTTTGTCTATTCTCTGCCCCAATGGGTAGTTCTTATTTCATTAATTTTCTAAAATCACGTTTACATTTTAGACAACCATTATCAAAATAATATTTGTATACATTATTCAAATACATACTTCAACATAAGCAATCTTAAAAATATTTGTTTTCTTCCCCCATTTATGACTGATACTGTTGACAACTTTAAGGCGCGTCTTAAAATATTTCTTTTCAAAAATATGTTCCAATTTGAAGGAGAGGAAGTATGTTGAGCTTTATCTAACTCTTCTTATGTTACTCTATCCACCTTTCCTTGTTACTCTTTCTTACAGCCCATAGAGACATATTGTGATATGCACATACCTGCCAACCACCCCGATTTAGGCGGAGTTCCTCCGCTTTTTTCATACCAACTCCGAACTCCGAGTGCATGCCTCAAAACTCCGATTTTTTTAAATTTTTTAAATTTTTAAATTTTTTTTTTTTTTTTTTAATTTTTTTTAATTAATTTAATCATGTGCTGCATTTGAATTCAGTCCTACATGAACCATATGTGGTAGTAGATGGTAGAGGTTATCAGATTACCATTAAAATGGAGAGAAAAAAAAATAGACCCCATTTGCACCATTAAAATGGAGAGAAAAAAAAATAGACCCTAAAGTCCTGTGTACCCCCCCCCCCCCCCCCCCCCCAATCTACGGGCTACTACCCCAATCCTTCGGTGGTTCGCGACCTCGTAGTCCATCCGGAAAAATTTACTCCTAATTTCTCTTGTCTCAGGTTGGCAGGTATGTATGCACTATATAAGTACAGTATATTATTATTATCATTATTAATATTGCATGATGTTGTTATCCTTGACAGACTTTCCCGCAGTCGACTGGGTGGTGCAGTTGGACTGCCCTGAGGACTCGAGCACCTACATCCACCGGGTGGGGCGGACGGCCAGGTACGAGAAGGATGGCGAGGCCCTCCTCGTGCTCCTACCGTCGGAGGAGGAGGCCATGGTGGCCGAGATGGAGAAGAGGAGGATCCCCATCGAGAAGATTGAGTGAGTATGATCGGGGAAAGCTCTTTTCATGTGCTGCATTTGAATTCAGTCCTACATGAACCATATGTGGTAGTAGATGGTAGAGGTTATCAGATTATCAGATTGATTCTGGAATAATCATGGATAAAGAAAATTCTGCAAAGTTTTATGAAACACATTTAGAGTTTTTGTTTATAAATAATCTTTCCAGTGATGTATGCAGTATAAAGAATGAAGTTGTGATAATATAATTTTTGTTCTGTCGGGTGAACCCTTGTAAGAAGTTTGACATAGAGATGCTATAACATTTCCGTGCCCAGAGTTTAGAGCTTAAAAGGGAAGTCCACCCTGATAATAAGTTGGTTCTAATTGAAACAAAAAAGTGATAGGAACAGATCAGTGAATTTCTAAGCAAAATCCTATTAATTATACAAAAGTTATGAAATTTTGAAGTTGCTATTGGCAACAGAAAGAATGTCAATGATTATCAAATTTTCTTGTTGTTCTTTAGGGTAAACCTGGACCCTGTTTCATAAAACTTGATATCAATAACAAGTGATAAGCTACTGAAATAAAGGCATCTGATTGACTGAGAGCAAATTTGTCAGAGAAATTTAGCATTTGTTATGGATAAAAAGTTTTATGAAAGGGGCACCATATTTTGCTGCAGAGAAGAAGTGACAGTTTTTCTATGCTCAGAAGTACTTGTTAATAAACCCACAATCACATCTCTCAAAAACAGAAACAATATGTTAAGCATTTTAGAAAAGAATCTTTGATTTTAATGATGTGATAATGCTCTTGTCTCTTTCTCTTAGGGTAAATCCAAACAAGAGGTTTGCCATCGAGAAGAAACTACAATCCTTCTGTGCTCAGAACTTAGAACTCAAGCAGTCGGCCCAGAGAGCATTCATCGCATATCTCAAATCAGTCTACCTCATGAAGAACAAGGATATCTTCAACGTTCACGTGCTGTCTCTCGACAACTTTGCAAGGTAAGTGATTGAGGTGTTGTGGTCTAGTGGATAAGTCGTTGGACTGTGTATCACAGGGTCTGCAGTTTGAGTCCCTCCTTGGCACTAATGTCCTTTGGCAAGACATTGATCTACATTTGCCATTCTCAACTCAGGTGTTAAATGGGTACCTGTAGGAAGGAATTCCTTGAATGCTGTGTGCGCCGAATCGGCTGCCTAGCAGAGCGGGGGTAATAGTTAGAGCGTCTTGAGCACCATGCATGGTGGATAAGTGTGGGATATTAATATCCAATATTATTATTATTATTAAATCATCGCCTTTCATCCAATCCTTTTGCTTCGTCATGCCGATTCATTATTCACCGTTTTTTAACACATCTCTGACAGAGCCCTTGGTTTAGCGGTTGCACCGAGGGTGAGGTTCATCCAGAATGCAGAGAAGAGAAAACAGGAGCAGATCCAGAAATCAAACAAAAACCAACAGAGGTTATCGGGAACCTCGTCATCCTCCCAACCCATCACAGAGAAAATCCCAAATGAAAGGACTTTACATGAAGACTCCCAAAAAGATGAGAGGAGGAGGAAAGGAAGAACTGAAGAGGAGAGTGAAGGATCAGAAGAGGGGGAGGGCGAGTCGGATGAAGAGGATTCTCTGGGAGCTGGTGGAGATGGAGAAGGAGCATACGGTTTCCATGACGATGCTGATGAGGAAGAAGAGGACTTGCTGGTGAAGAAAGATGGAGATGCTAAACAGGTACGAGAAGATTGGATAATGTTTATGGTCACATATGTATATTTTTGTTTTAATCTTATTTCATTTCTGGAATATTATACAAATAATACACAGGAGTGAGTGCGTTATGGTCGATGCAGCGCATGAGGGTATTCACTATGGTGCAATAAAATAGCCGAGTGAATTTTGTGCCATTGGGAATACCCGAATAGCGCTGCATCGCCTTAACGTCACAAACGAAAAACCTGTGTATTATTTGTTTTATAAAATGGGTCTACTATCAAATCTCTTTCACTTAAGGAAAAAAAAAAAAAAAAAATGTCTAAAAAAAAAAAAAAAGCGTAGTGTGTTTTATGCCTAGACGTGCGCACACAGTGGTATAAGCGTATCGTGTGTTATGCCTTTTATGTTGCACCTTTTTTGCACGGCTGTTATCACCAAAATGCACTCCCTGGCGTGTATGGTTAAAATTGATACATGCACACGTGATCCATTTGGACGCTTCTCATTGGCTACATTCTTAAACCCATTTTATAAAGGATTATAACAGTTACAAAGAATAAAGAAAACAAAGTAGAGTACCAAACACAATGACAGAACTTCACAGAAGAAAAGGAATCATGAACTAATGCCTGCAGATCACTAAAAGAAAATTGTCTGTATAACTCTCTCCTCATTAGCTGATGGTATAATACATGATTAATTCAATATTAAGAAGACGACATACACTGATCACCCGAAGGGTTCTATTTTATCATAATATTAAGATAATTCCAGTCGTCAAATATTTGAGAATACATTGTCATTAGTTTTTAAGAAAGACATTCATTTACACTCATAGGCTATCCTGTGTCCCTTATGTGATGAATTTCTGTAACAGTTCTTGAACGATATTTGACATGAAAGTTGACGTTACAAGGCTTACTATTAATAAATAAGTGAAATCAGTGAAAATACACTTTCTCAATAGTTGTGTTACATATGATTTTTGTATTAGCAATTATTGCATTTTAAAAGTTCATGTTTTGTCGCTTGTTTTGTTCCATGTGAATTGTGCACCTGCAGCTGTTCGCAGACAAGGGCGTTGCACAGGCCCAGGCGCTCTTGCCATACTACCTTTATGAAAAATCACGCTTTTCAAGGATTGTTAAATTTACAATTTATTTCTGGTTGTATTTCCCGCATAGGTTTCCACCGAAGATGCCAATGATGATGAGGAGTTGATAGCCCCTGGCAGACATTCTAAGAAACCGGATAAACCTCTCACAAAGTACGCTCTCGCTAAAAAGATCAGGAAGAAGAACCTTCAGATCAACACCAAGAAGGTCTTTGATGAAGAAGGAGAGGTAAGAATAGAATGAGATCCTGACTGAGATTTAGTTCAATTTTCTTGTTCTTTTTAATTTCCTAACATTCAGTTCGATTTGTTGAGGATCATGTGTCGTTGTCGAGTGGTTTAAGCATTTGACTTGAAATTCAAAGGTTGTGGTTCGATCCCCGACATGGCACTAATGTCCTTTGGTAAGGCATTAATCTTCATTGAGGTAAATGGGTACCTGGCAGGAATTAATTCCTTAAAATGCTGAAGTGCTGTAATGGCAGCTAGGCTATTAGGCTAAAGCCGGGGTAATAAGGAGGGGGGGGGGGGGGGGGGGTAGAGAGGGAGGGAAGGAGGTACATAAATATTTTGTTGTATGTTTTAACTAATTTTGTAATTTTGACACTTTGTGATATTTTTGTTCTTTTGATATTTCCTTTTTGATCAGATTGAAGCTCAGTGGCCACCAGCTCAATCCAACGTAGCATCTCGTCTCCAAGAGGGTGATAATGAGGAGGAAGGAGGAGGCATTGACATTGAGAAGGCCAAGAAATTCATGGAGGAGGAGGACATACATGACAAACAAGTCTACAAAGAGCGCATCAAACAAAAACACTTGGTGAGATACAAATTAACATTTACTTAATATTCTAATTTCTCTACAAAGAATGTAAACATTGTGATGATAGTGGTACTGATAATGATAGTAATATGGTAGTCTAAATTTGTACACTATTTTACCTCCATTTCTCAGTGTTTAACTTATATTATTATCCTGGGCCCAATCTTATACACAGTTGATATCAATCAAAACATAATTGCGATTGATATTAACTATGTACATAAGAGATAGGAGACTGAAAAATTGCGATTGATTTGGATCAAACGCAACTCTTTATAAGACGGGGGCCCTGATCATCGTGATGAGGAAGATTTGAGTTGGTCTAGCAGCATGTTCACTTGGTCAGCTCTCTGTCTTCGCCTGAAAACTGGCTCAGGCGACCCCGGTTCGAAACTGAGTCATGTGGTGACGTTACAGGTTGGTCCCCAGACGTAAATAATCATATCTGATTGATACGCGTCTGTAAGAATTGTACTGAAATGTTGAGTCAACAGCCCAAAATATTTGTCATCGAAAGTGTATGATATTAGAATCATTATTAAACCTGGTTTATTATGTATTTAATCGTATGTGTGAGTTTATAGGATTCCATACTCTCATGAATATTCATTATGTCAAGTTCATTCCGATTTCTTTATCTATTTTCAGGAAAGGAAACTAAAGGAAAAGCGGTCAAAGAAATCAAAGAAAGAGAAGAAAGATAGCGATGATGAGGTACTTATCCACTAACATCAAGTAGTAGAAAAATATGTATGGTTTCCTTAAGATGTTTTGATATGGTTCTCTTTTGTAGAACTTCGTGAACTGGAGTGGATTTGTGTGATTTTCAAGTTCTTTTAAATCAATAAAATTTGTTTTGTTAAAATCTTTCTTTATGTCAGTTTCTAGAGGCACTATTAACAAACAAGTACCGGTAGCATTTCTCTTAGAGAATCAACGATTTGGAAAGAAAACAAACTACAAAGACTAAAATAAAAGAAAATCACTTTAAATCATCTTTAAAGATAACTTTGAGTACTGGTCATGCGATTGCATTGTGAAAGAAGTATTGCTGTGTACTGCAAGGTTCTGGAAATATCGAAATGATATGAAATTTGCCCCAGTCTTGGCTAAGTTACAAGCACTGTACACATAAATATGTATATGGGACTACACAAACATGTGGCATAACAATCTGTCCCAATTTGTATGCTGTTACATGCCATATTTAGAATATTAAGGCATTGGAAGAGCCATGCTTTTCAGGGAACATCTGTTATCTGATGTTCTTCCACACTTGCATAATAACAATGATAACGCTCACAAATTATTTTTCACCTCTTTCCAGAACTCAACCTTCTCTTTAAATATTGTAGACTTCAGCATAATATATTTGTTTGTTGGCCATGAAATTACTATTTCTATTCTTGATTTACAATAGGATGAAGGTGTTAGTCTTGGTATCAGCCTGGATGATGGTAATCAGGAGTTTGATCCAATGAGCCTTCCGGATCCCGACGTCTACTCTGCTTTTGTCTCTCACGACGCTGAAGACGGTGATGAAGATAATGATGAAGATGATGACCATGATGAAGAAGAAGAAATGAAGAATGCTCAGAAACAAGAACAAAAGTGAGTTAAGGGGGACTTGATGATAAGTTGCTTTGATTAAAAACAGAATAAAATAAGTGACAAAGAAGAGAAATGGGTCTGGGAAGTTTTAATGCCCATCTGTACTAGTTTACAGGAGGGATTAGACCACCCTGCAAGGTCACTGACAGGTGGTTATCAATATATCATCAAATCAGCTCTCAGTTAACATAAGAAAAAGAGGATCAGGGGGACCAATGGTCACCGATTAGGTATTGTGTGCTATAAAGAGGGCGCAAGTAGCTACATGTATAAGTTTGGACACCGCAACCCATACCAACATGGTACATATTAGGTCATGGAAAAGGGCAAAACTGGGTACACTGCATTTACAAAAGACCTGTTGGTCGTAAAAGTGAAATCTACTCTTGGTGAATGACAACACCATTTAAATGGCTAAACACACCTGAATGGTTTCAAATTGCCCATGAGACCTATGAGCCTTCTAATTTGTTACGGCACCTGCACCACAACCAAAGGAAAAGTCATCAAATTCATTTATGTTCTTTACCTTTTGCCACACTCAACCCAGGTGATGTAAATGGGTACCTGGCAGGAATTAATTCCTTGAAATGCTAGAGCGCCGTGATGGCAGCACAGCTAAAGACACGATAATAATTTCCAATTTGTTAAGGCCACTTGGGCATCCTTGGGATGGATATGTGCGCATCATAAAAGTTGTTTTTATTATTATTTCTTTTATTGAAACAGAAAATCAAAGAATACGTCAAGCCCCACCAAGAGGAAAACGGTCAAAGAGAAAAGCGAGAAGAAGAAGAAAAAGAAGCGGAAGATGATGGATGAAGAGGAGGATGATGTTGCCATGGATACAGGATTGTCATTAGAGGATGATGAACAGCTAGCCCTTCACATGCTCTCAGTCAACAGGTTCTGAGACTAAAAGGGGAGAAAGAGACTTCCAATCGTTCAATCAGTTACGAATCATCAGGTCCCGTCCCCGAGACGGTGAATTGCCGTTTGGGCTGCAACCAGTTTGTCTAGTTTCCAATTAGTCTCTTCCCATATGGTCTACACGGAAGCCTGTCTACTGTCCATTTGGTCGTATAATCATTAAATCATAGATGATATAGTCATCAAATGATTATTAGACCTTGTTGATAGTAGACGAAATGGGCTTTAGACAAACTGGGAACTGGAAATTAAACTTTACTGATCTCAAATTTCTATTATCATCTTCTCACAGTCAGAATTAAGAATTGGATTTATTATATTGCAGCAGACGTTCGACATGATTATGTATTTTTCGAGTAATAGAAAGGAGTGGAAAATTGAGTTTATGATATTTCTCAATTCATAATCATACCATATATATACAGCCAACTCTGAATTTCCCTTATTCAAATTAATTGTTTGGACTGAACTGTGTGCAAAACGTATTATTTACACTTCCTAAGTTGAATTTTCAACTAATGCAGAGTTACGGTAACTGTTCTTTCTGTAAAAGAATTTTGTTTAGAGTACATGACTATGTCATTATAGCCTTATTTCAGTCCTTTGCTCCAATGAAGTGGAGGGGCTTAAAGGATATGATCACGTTTTATTCAAATAAAGAAATGTCTATTCTATCTGCTACAAAAACTTAGTCATTGTGTAACTCATTCATACATTTGTCAAATGTGTTTAAACCGTGAACCTGGACTTGAAAAGCATTCTTATAACAGTGGACACAACAAAAAAATCAAGACATCCACGTTTTAATTAGCCTTTTGTGGTCTGTGGTTACACACTTTTTCAGTTTGGGGACATATTCAGTATTTATTTCAAAAGGGACTAGAAAATCAAATCAACATTTAAGAGTTTTCTCTCTCTCTCTCTTTTGCTCTCCCTCTCTATTTTCTCACTCTCTCTCTCTTTCTCACTCTCTCTCTCCCTCCCTCCATCTCTCTCTGGTTCAAGCTCGAAATAAAACTGAAAGAGAATACACTTCCTATTTCAAAAGTGTTGCCATCTTAATCTTTTGGATACATTTTTCATTGACACCAGACTAAACATGAAAGAAAAGGTTTAGAAATATGAACCTTAACATGCTTCCGGTACCAATAATTGTTATAAGCTATTGAAACAATGGCATTTGATTGGCTGAGAGCATATTTGTCATCTTTAGCATTTGTTATTGACTACAGGTTTGATGAAACGAGGCCCTGATCCTAAATTGGAATGTCAAGTTAATGGTCCATTTATGTGGAGAGTAGTATAATGGTGGTGCTAGTGGGTTTTAAGTTGTGTATGTGTGTATATAGTTGCAATTTGATGAATACTGGCTTGTTATACCTGTAAAATGATAACCAATTATGTTTTATTTTATTTCCATTTGAAGTTTCTACTGGTAAATCAGCTTATAAACCCAGTAATTTGTTATTAAACATGAAACCAAGCAAACACTTTCAAATTGTGTAATTCCATTGTTGAACTTTATAGCAGTGCTTTGTATGGACATGCAAACTACACTGATCAAATTGCCAGCAATATTTTAAAGGATAGAACATGAATGTATACTTTTATTACACAAGTCGACAAACAGAATTGGACACCAGATAATTTTAATTATTAATACACACTGCATATTTATTTCAAACATAAGAAAAAACACAAATTTACAATGCATGACATACATACACGGTGTTGTATGTACGGTACTGCTTCACCATGTAAAATAACACTGTAGGTCAGATAAGTAGCTAATACAGCAAGGACATATGGGCCGGTTCCACTTAAATGATCACTGTTATCAGTCATACATCGGTTTCTTGAGGTCCATCCAGAAAAGACATAGCATAGGTTGCATATCCCAACTCTACACCGCTTTTGTGCTGGCGATCCTAGATATCCAATACGTTTCCACATTACCTTCGGGAGACCAATGCGGGAATGATTTTATAGCTGTTATCATTACAGGGGGGTGTTTCACAAAGATCCTAAGTCGAACTTAACTCAAAGTTGGACTTAAACATTATGGAGAGCTCCTTGATGATAGTAAATCTGAATGATTTGAACCAACATTTTATGCCTTTTGAAATATCTTATACAAAATATCTTCAGTCCAACTAGAGATAAGTTAAACTTAGGATCTTTGTGAAACATCCTCCTGGTCAAATGGGACAAGCTCTTAATTTGAAATTATGATTTGTACATTATATAATCACAATGTAGAAACATACTGTTGGTCTTATAAAAAAAAATTGTACTGCTGTGTTCTAAAGACTTCAGGGTCATCATGGTCCCACAAGAGAATGTAGAGAAATAGATACGACACAAAATGGAGAGAGCAAGAAAGAAAATGAAGTGAAGGAGAGAGAAAGAGAGAGAGAGAGTGATATCATGTGATTAGATTCACATCCTACCCATCTGGGAAGCGTTTCATTAAACTGCCATTAAGTACAAGTTTACCAACATCCCATTGAAAGGCATGTTAGTTTTAATACACACGTTTCAATTGGATGTCAGCAAACTAGTACTTACGACGGTTTGATGAAACGCTGCCCAGGTTACTTGAACTTTTGATATGATATGGCCAAGTTTGGAGATGCCAGCTGCAATTCGCGAATCGTCCTGTTAGTTTCGCTTCATGTAGGAACTAATACAATGAATTACCAAAGCTCCCAACTGCTCTAAGACTGCACAAGGTGAATAATCTTTCATACTCCTTAAACTGCAAGCCCAAATGCCCAATCATATTTTATGCCCGATAGAATAGCATAAATGGATGCATGGATGACAGATCTCTGTAATGCATTCAAAAGCTATGACCATTATTTCATTTACACCAAGTATTGACTAAAGAAACAAGTACCGGTTAAAGGTACTGGTAGATGAAAAATTGAGAGGTGGGAGGGGGGGGGGGGGAGGGGGAGGAATGGTCCAGAATTGTCAACTGGCTGGAAGAAATGGGAAACGTGCAACCAAACAAGGGAGAAGCATCGACTTTTGAACGTAACACTGCTTAGCAGTAACCCCATGGGGGGCATAACATATAAAATAATTTTGATGTACAATTGATACACAGAAGTGCAGATACAAATGTATTATTTTACACTAGTTACTTGAAGAGCATGCTTGGTAGAAAATGAGCGACAGGCTACAGACAGTTGCCAAAAGGAATGATCTTCCATAAGCTTTGCATCCCTATAGCTTCAGTACTGTTCTTGATACATAAGGGTGAAAGCATTCTGTACAATAAATTTTGGCCTTTTCATAGCACTAGGACAACAGAAAAAACCACAGCTACATGTGCAGGGTGCTACCAAAACAAAAATGATTCCATTATTTTCCAAATGAGAAACTAAGCTGTATCAATCTGAACTCAAATTATACATACACCAGGGCCCCCGTCTTATAAACAGTTGCGATTAACCACAACTTATTTGCGATTGATGACAATCGCAACTATGTACATGAGAGACAGGAGACTGCAAACTTGCGATTAATTTGAATCAATCGCAACTCTTTATACCCTCTATTTCAAATAAAACTTGAATAAGTAAATGATAAATAAGATGGGGCCCAGGACTTCCAAAAGAACTTGTCTGAAACCTTAGAATGACCAGGGCATCAAGTTTAGCATTAAAGTGACAAACTGTCAGTTGCCCCAGGCTTGTTATGAAGTACACTGCTGCAAAGTAAAGTTGCCTAGTGCCCCCCGAACCCGAGAACATAAGTTTCATTTATTGAAAATGTTTTGCTTGAACCAACAATCAACTTCTGATTGCTGCGACACTATTTGCTATTTTGAATTGAGAATTAAAGGGTCAAATTGTATAATATATCTACTGTTAAATACAAAGGATGCATGAAATATGCATGACAGCAAGTTCTTTCATTCCTCCGTATTTTTCCAAACTCAGCGACTTTATATGATACATCCACTTCTAGTTAAAAAAAGAGAAAAAAAAGATGGCTGCTTCGATATAACGAAAGAACAATATTGCTGATGCAGATGCTGCTCTGTCGCTATGATGACAATTTCCCTGCTGCCTGCCGCCGTTTCACATCGAAGTTATAGACACGTGCCATATCTGAGTTTTTGGAGTTAAGGAATAATTATCTCTGAAAAAAAGATACAGCTTCCTTGCTTTGTAATAATAGTATCCTTTCGTACTTATATTAGGATAAAACCTGTAATTTCACATATTGACCTCTGTAACCTTTGACCTACTTACCAAAAATCTATTCAGATTGTCTTCCAATGATGATACATACTGTCACCAAGGTTGAGTCTTATATTTCAAGTGGTTCTTGAGATATCACGATAACAAGGTTAAAACCTATAATTTCAGAAATTGACATATGTGATCTTTGACTTAGTTACTCCATAATCTAATCCAACTGTGTTCCTATGGTTCCTATCAAGTTTGAAATTCATAACTTATATGGTTCCTAAGAGCGGGACGGATGGAAGTAAAGACCTACGTATTCGAACCCACGATCTTACCGACTGAGCCATCTCACCTCCTGTGCCTGGGAGGCAAAACGCAAACATCTTACGCCCAACTTTTAGAAAATCAACATCAAACAAGTCGAAAAAATTGTTTCTAAGGTCCACCAAAAACAAAATATGTTTCCAATGAAAAGTTATTTTACATGTCCTGGTTGTGCCTTACCAGCAATAAACTTTTGTTTTTGTTTTACCAGCGTGAAGCATGCTATTATCTGAAAAGGATACTGACTTCGGTGGTAGTGTACTGATCCCTGAGGAAGTCTAGGTCCAGGTCTACCTGGGTCTGGCTCTCTGTAGCTGCTTTCAGGTTCTTAGAGAGGAGAGCCTCTGCATCGGACAGTTCATACTCCAGCATCACGTTGGCCTAAAGGAAAGGGAGGAATATCAATCGTTATTACATGAATCACTACTTAACTGTGTTTAAAGCAATATAACAATTATAACAACATAACAATTCTGAATAGCTTTAGACAAGATTTAGCAGAGGCGACAGTACCATGACCAGAACTAAAGATCAACTTTAATTCACTTATAGAGAATATAGATATGATATGATTAAGGCTGTGCACAATAGTGTAATGAGGTACCCGAGTACACTCCCAGGCTTACAAGCGAATACTCGAATATTCGGACGCCATGTTTTTTTATAATTGTTTATAATTGTTTATAATTTTTTGATTTTTTTTGATTTTTTTTGATTTTTTTTTTGCCACCACCATACCACTGGTGCAGTATCCCAGTATCGCCGAAAACGTATGCAAGTTTACTTCGAGTTGCAGTTGAAGGCGCCGATTTAATAAAAATAATACCAGTAAACAATGCTGTTTTAAAAACCAAAGATGGCAGAATAATCCATTGTCCTCCGAGTCCAAACAGAAATCCAGATATTTGGTCCCAGTTTCTGAGTGGTGAGTTTGACAGAGCTTGAGTTGGGAAACATTTTTACCGACGGTACCATGCCAGCGGCCGCCGCTCTCCCTGGAACGGGTAAGCGTGGGCCTGGACATTTTTTTTTTTTTTTTTTTTGCGGCCGAATATTCGGGTACGAGAAATCGTACCCGAGTAGTTGTCAACCGTGCGGGTACTCGAGCATTCGACTACCCGTCGCAGCCTTAGATATGATATAGAGAAATACATGACAAGAAATTGGACAGTATGACAATCCAGAATAGTAGGGTGCTGAAGGAAACATATTTGGAGCATGTTCATAAATATCCAGTGATGACATCAACTTTTTGACATTGTCTGAAACCATTCACAAAATTGAAGGGGAAAAAAAACTAGTATCATCTTTAAAAAGTGGTAGAGCAGTAGTATGGTAACTAGGAGTTCCAAGGTTCGAAATCAAGTTGATGCACTAGTGCCCTTTGGTAATGTATTAATCCCCATTATCAAGTTCCTTGGAGAGGAATTAAAACCCTTGGTCCCCTGGTTGCTTACCTATAAGCATACAAATGCTTTCTTAAAAATATTTTTTCAACCAAACCATTAAACCATTAACTATGAACTGATACTGTTGGTGTAGACTTACCCCAAGCCACAGACAAACTTTCTTCGTTGGTAGAATTGTAGCCTTGGCGTACACTTGGTCTGACAGAAGAAACTGTGTTTTCAACTCATCCTCGGAACCCTATGAAGCAAAAGGGAAAAAGAAATCATGACAGGATAAATAAAGATAATGAAATTACTTTACATCCATCACTACCGTACAAGCAGAAGTTATATGTTTCCACAGTTTACGATATACTTACATGTACATGTAGAAAGAGCGTGTAAGAGTTCATCATTACATTTAAACCAGTCGTACTGAAGAGTAGGTTCGTTAAACCAAATTAGATAACAAGAAAGGCACAAATTTATGGGATATTCCTATTCATACATCGCTTTTGCCACGTTGACAAGAAATGGTTTCCCTTGATACAAATTGAGTGAACAATCCTACAGCATCCAAAGGGGGGGGGGGGGGGTCTTTTTATGAAAAAACCGTTTTTGCAGGTTGAAATTATAGATCAACATATTCATAATTGCCCATCTAATACCTTTGTTGGGAAGAATTACTTGCGGTTATTTTGTCTTCTAAACTTGCCCACACTTGGTGTGAGCATTACGTTTGCTTTGCACTGAGGAAAACCCTACTACCCAGATACATGAACAAAACACTTGATGACATATTTTTCCAAAAGGGGGAACTACATGATTTCCACTTTGTCAAGAATCCTTTTCTATTAAAAGGAAAGAAAGACAATGAGCTGAGAAGTATTTACCTGTTTACTTTGTAGATGCTTCACAATGTCTAAAGTTGTTCTAATATCAGGAATCTGTCCCCTTAATCTGTAAAAGGAGAAAAATGTTTGAATGGACATTTTCAACTAAAAGCGAATAACAAGAAAGATAGAATTAAAAAGTTATTCAGCTTTTCATTCCATATCATAGAGATTCCGAATTAACTAATGTACACCTACATCATAAAAATGTTTCCTTCACCATGTTTACAAGTTCACAATGCATGCCTCATTTATGTCATGATTGAAAGCTGATCGCTTTAATTTTGTGAAGAATGAAAAATTGAAATTACATATCAGCTATAAAATATTAGTCTGTTCTTTCAAAAATTAATGTTCATATTCATACCAAAGTACCTGAGCATACAAAAACTCTTCCTTCCAAAATCAATTCAGGCTGAAAAATACAAGTTAATGATAATCAAACAGGTTCATATCCCTCCAAACCTACAAAATAGTTTTGATGATGGGTCCCCTACATGGAAAATAACATGAAGTATATGTAGATCTATATGAACCTCTTCACTTTGCAGATGTTTGACAATATTCTTCTACAGGATTTTATTTTGATAAAGGCAACCAGTCTTCACCAAAAATCTCAATTTTGGGCATATTAGCAGATAAATTTGCCAACTAGATCTTTAACATGTACACAGATCTATTGAAACATTCTAGAATCTAAACCATAGAAAAACAAACCTTCTTTTCTTCTGCAATAAGTTCATCTCCATGAATTTATACTTCTGGTGCTGTTCTTCTAACCGCTTCAAGACAACCTCGGCCGATTCATTCTGAGGTTTCTGCATAAAACTGTCTACATCTTCCTGTAAATCAGAATGAAACAAGAAGGGAAACAATCAAGGATTTAGAATCTTTTTCTTCTTCTTCTTTTGGCTATTTTAGTTTGTTCTATTTTCACAAATTCACAAAGTCAAAGATAAAAGTCTTACTCTTGGTCTTAAGTTTCAAATCAAAGTCAAACTTCCACTTTCAATGTCTCAGTTTCAACAGAAGGGGGGCTGGTCTGAGAATGAGGATCGTCCGCATAAACAAGGATATTCTCGTATACGAGGACAAAATGCATCCTCAAAAATAACATAAGGATCGTTAGCATTTTTTCGCGGACATTTTTCTCTTTGTCACTCTGCGGGTTTTGAGTTCCTGATCCGCGCGCTGGCGATGCGAAAAAAAATGGAATCTGCATAATAAAATACCCCCAGTTCACCGTCTAATTTTATGGGTTGTCTGTCTTCCTTTAATTTATCTCTCATAACGTGATCGTCTCTGTACAAAGTCAATGTTGTAAAATGCATCAAGGAAATCATCGCGGAATCCGTTTTTCGCATTGTCAATGCGTGGATCGGAAATCAGAATCGTCAATGAAAAAATGTGGACGATCTTTATTTTCGCAGACGCATCTGTCTGTGTTTACGAAGATGATCCTCGTTTGTGCGGGCGATCCTTATTCTCGGACCAGCGCCCCTACTAATTAACACTTCATTTCAACTTCAAGTAGGGAGGCCAATGCCCAAATCTAACTTTTTAATTACGAATTTGTTTAAAATAAAACAAAGATTAAAAGAAGCATTTACTTTCACTAAGAAAACTCACCTATCTGCCGACTCCAGAAGTTCCATAAAATAGGAGATATCCAGCTTTTAAGCACTCCCTTCCTTCTACGCCTGGCCGTACGCAAGAGCCTTGAAACGATCAATTTCATGGTCCCAAAAATTACGTCGAGAATTAGACAGGCCTGAGGGAATAGGCGTGTCATTGACGCGAACAACAAGTTCAAAACTTCGCGCGAAAGTACATTCATCTTTCGGCTAGCCTTGAATCGGTCGCACACACCATGGAGTTAACTCCATGCACACGTACACCGAACCACTTCAACCAGGCAAGCCGCAATACAGGCTGAAGTTGAAATCGAAGAATTCGAACCATCAATGCAATGTACGTACGACTACTACATCTACGAGTAAAAAAAGAAGGAAGAACTGGATCTAATTCATTTATATTTACCTTAGAATGGTATTCCAATAACTTGATTTCCTCACGAGTATTCCTTATGATTTCAGTCGGAGATCTACTGTACAATCAACAAGAATTAGAACGACCTCCATAATTATCCATGCAGCTGTGCAGCTCACACTCGGGAGCGCTACACACATGACACCACTACAATACATGTATATCGCACGTACCATGTATAGTACAGCTGGGTCTCTCTTTCTCTTTTCTCTCTCTCGATCTCTCTCTCTCTCTCAAGCTGTACGCGACAACTAACCATGTATCATAATCACATCATCCAATCATATCTTTCCGTCCTAACTTCTCAATTGGAGTATAGACTGCTCACGTAGACATTTTTTTACTGAAATATCTTTTTTAAACATTTTTCATATATGACTTACTGTACGAGCTCGACACTCGAGTCTCGTGCTGTGAGAATAAGGTACTGTGTGTGAGACTACGTCAAATTTGTTTTGCGCGCGATGAGACCGGACCTCATACATATTCATATTATGATGTCGCAAGACTTCTATTTGGGGCTCGAACAATCATGTCTTTGTTCACAGTTTTGCTCCCCAATTTGAGATGGCTCTAGCTATGGGGCTCAAACCAACGCAAGATTGACAAAAACATCGTACTCTATCTACCTTCGTATGTGCAGTTTGTAAAAATCTGCAATTAAAAAGATATAATCCTTTTTCGTTATATTTTCTAGTTGTTAAAAGTGACATTTGAACACAACTGATATGTTAATCTCTATCTAAAGTTCTTTGATATTAAATTGATTCCATATTTTTAGGCGCTACCTTCAGTCATTGAGAAGGATTTTAGTGAGCTAACCTCATCGCCCTCTAGGACCCTTCTAGTTTCTCTTGTCCGTCCGTTATTTTCGTCTGCTAACAGAATTATTGGATCTAAAAACGTCAAAATTTGCAAGATCGTCAACAAAGGGTGAAAGACTGTTACAGATCCGTGATTATAGGTATGTTGTGGAGTGTGTAATTGTGTATTTGTTATACATTTGATTCCATAGATATTTGTTTTCTTTTTTTTCCCCTTTTTTTTTCTTCTGGTAATTTTTTGACTTGGACGACGAGCGCACAAATCGTAGGCGTAGAAGCCTTACGCCCCCGGGCATTGGCCTCCCTACTTCAAGGACACATCATTCAATTCTCGCTACCCTAAATAGGTACGAAAATCTCGAAATTCGCGAGACGAGGTAATTTTCACTCTGTCGGGTCGTCACTACAACTTCCGGTATAGAGTCCCATCCCGCTGGCGCTAGCGCCTGTGTTCGCTGTGCAGAGTTTTCACGCACGCTAAAATCGATGCCAATCAGTGTAATTTGTACAGATTATAATATGCAATGGAAAGCTTCGGGCAGAATTAGTGACTTTAGCACAAAAGGCCGTTAAACTCTACCGTGAAAGAGAGGGTTGTGATCACGAACGCCTGCACAGGAAGCTGTAATGTCGAAAAGCTATCCCATAATGCAATGCGCGTTTTCAGGATTTTCCCCGGATCTCGGCAGAATCGCTATTTGGGGGTAGCGAGAATTCATATTTAATCATAATTTCATATCACACTCACAGCAATTAAATATTGAAATTCGAATTTAAAAATAAAAATAAACGTCATGAAGAACAATATGAAGCTGTTGATAATCCAAAACCGATGCCAACAAACAGCCGCCGAATTGAAAAGCCAAAGGAAAACGGGTGGATATTTTGCCGCACCAGGCCAGACCCAAGCTATACCGAGGCGCGCCCTCCACTGCGCCTGGCTGGGCCCGCCTAAGAGCCGTAGCTGCGCCGAGCAACGGTTTAGGGCGATTCATGTGGACGACAGCGAGCGAGGAATATCGGCAACAGCAGTTATTTAACAGTCTCTTTTACAGTCACCGTGCACTTAAATCTCACTTAAAAAACTTTATATTCATAAACAGACATCATAATTGATAAATTTCCATCTAAAAGTACACTTACCACGAATACAGCCTCAGGAATACCGGCGGCTTTCGCCAAAGTTTTGTCACCATCACCAGCCATGTTTGGAAATTGCACACAAAATGAAAAGTGCGATTTGCTTCTGGGGAAAATATGCAATGTGCATAAGCGCATGTGAAGAAAACTATTCAAGTGCAAACAAATTTTAGTGAAGATTTAATTAATAGACGAGGAAAAAAAACGTGATGGCGCTAAACAACATCATCGTAATTGGTAAACTGAAAGTACTTTATCAGTGATAAAGTATCAGAATCAGGCGCGTACGCAGGGGTGGGGGGGGGGGGGGGGTATGTGTATGTTTTTGGGGAAAACCCCCCTTTTTATTTTTTTTATTTTTTTATTTAAAAACAAACAAAAACAAACAAAAAAATATGCCAATGGCTGACCTAAAAAGGTGACCTTACCCCCCCCCCCCCCCCCACCACGCTTATTCAGCAGCTGGCTGAGGCGTTGCGATTTTTTTGGGGACTCCAAAAAAAAAAAAAAAGTGTCCGCTTACCGCTCCCCCCCCCCCCCCCCCGCTTATTCAGCGGCTGGCTGAGTCGTTGCAAATTTTTGGGCCCAATTTTAACCCCCCCCCCCCCCTTGAAAAAATCCTGCGTACGCCACTGATTAGAATTAATTCAAGACCAAGGGAAATATGTGAAAAATTGACAACATTATTAAATTTGATGGCAATGTCATAATTATGAAAGAAGTTGTCATCTAAGAAACAGCTCTGCAAAGATCCCCCGGCCCTCCACAAAAAATGCGTTTGAAGACAAATAATGATCAATATTAGACTTCATAACACATTTCTTTTGAAAATCCTTGCAGATAATGTGTCTTAAATGACATCCTCTTTCACGTTATGATGCAATTTAAGTGAAATTTTGCCATCAAATTTGTAAAGCTTCCAACACTTTAAAAGGTCGCTAAGTGTAATTCTTCGGTGTGAAAGTTAGAAATAAAAAAGGTCCCTGGAAAAATGTGAAAACCACTTCCTTTGTAATATGTGGTATACATACACTGTTGGTCATAAAGGTGGAATAATTATTTTTACCCCCAGTTTGATTTTGACAATGATTTATTCCTAATAGATCTAAATGATAGTATACATTCTCAGATTTTATGGAATATAATTTGCGAGTGTTTGTTTTGCGTGACTGCTAAAGCACTATGCTTATCAAGGCTAGCCGCCTACGTCCTGGCTGACAGAAATGAGGATTAATGCCTCACAAAAGGGCACTAATATAGCTGATCTACACGCTTTTTTATTCTGGGGCCTCACAGTTACGAGACCATTGCTTAGGCACTGAATCATGACTGTACGCGGCGGGGGCTAGGTAGTGAGAGAACTATTTTTGTTTTGCCCGCGCAAATGTGAAACCGCGCCGACCGATATTTTGCTCAATGGGCGGGGGGGGGGGGGGGGGGGGGGGGGCGGGGAGGAGGAGAAAGGAGTATTCATTTTTTTCCCAAAAAATGAGGGGGTTAACCCCCCCCCCCCCCCTGCGTACGCGCCTGGCAATAACTAAGAAACGGTAATATAAGTGTATATACATAAGTTTTCATCAATAAAAATAGCCAGTAACTTGGTATTAGCAACACGATTAAGAATGTTATCATCCATTTTGATTTGATATGAATTGAGGAACTCTGTAGAAACCTGTTTATTTTTTGAATGAAAATATATTTAAAATTAGACTTTCCAGCATTCAAGATTATCTATTGCATTTGAACCAATTTGATACTTTACGCAATTCAATATTTTATCGTGTTATATAAAGACCCAATGTCATTTGATGGGAAATTATGGGTGAGATATTATCCTGAAGAAAATGGTAAACCATGTTTAAGGCCATGATCTGAAAAGTGGGGGCACGTTTAATGATATTTGTAGCACAAAATCATATTTTTAGAGATTTTTTGCAAAAGGGTATAACCCACGGTGCTGTAAATATCATCTAGTAAACCCGAAATTACGTATTGCCGTAGATCCATAAAACACCATGGTCCTGATCCACCTATATGGAACTCTTTCCCAGAATCTATTAAATCATGCTGCTCCCGCTACTCATTTAAGGCCAAAGTTAAAACGATGTTATTATCAGAATATTGAAGGTAACATTTTTGTGTCAACTCTTCAGTCTTTATCATAATGTCTTTATCATAATGTCATCTCTTCTTAAGTTTTTCACGATTCGAATCATTATCATCATCGTCATCATCATCATCATCATCATTATCATTATCATCATCTTCATCATCCTCATCTGCATTGTCAATATCACCATTATTACCAGGGGCGGCGATTTCTTTTCATGACCGGGGGGGACGAGATGCGAGGAAAAATTTGTATTCCGTTGGTATTACCAAAGAGCAAAAACTTTCTTTTTTTTTGGAGGGGGGGGGGCAGAAGAAAAAAAATCCGCGTCACCACCACTCTAACGCGCTACATGCAGGCCCAGCGGAACGTTTTTTCAAAGTGGGGGGGGGGGGGGGGGGCTAAAGTATTTACGATCAGGTAGAGTGTAGCATAAATTGGCGTGGTCTCTAGGGGGAAAGCCCCGGCGGGGGTCAAGGACGGAGCCCCCAGAATCTCAGGGGTTTTAGGCATTTAATTACGTTCAGATGAGCATATTTTTGACACCTTATTAGTGAAACTGGCAGGTCATTACTTGTGGGGTTCAGGGGGCTGAGCCTCATGAAGCTCAGGGGCTTTATAGGCATTAAATTACGGTCAGATGAGCATTCATGGGCCCACCCCTGGGGCCCTTGGTGGGGTCAGGGGCGTCGCCAAAGGGGGGGTGTGGGGGGGTGCGACACCCCCCCCACCTGTCAGGATTTTGTCGGTAAAATTGCGCTGCCGTCGGGAGAAAGAGAAAAGGAGGAGGGAAAAAAAAGAGGGAAAAAGAGAGGGAAAAAAAAGGGAGGGAAAAAAAGAGAGGGAAAAAAAAGAGAGGGAAAAAAGAGAGGGAAAGGGAAAGAAAAGAAAAAAAGAAAAGGAAAAGAAAAGAAAAAAAGAAAAGAAAGAAAGGAAAAGAAAGGAAAGAAAAGAAAAGAAAGAAAGAGAAAAAAGAAAAAGAGGGAGGAGAGGAAAGAAAGGAAGAGAAAGAAAAGAAAGAAAAGGAAAAAGAAGAAAAAAGAGTGAAAGGGAAACAAAAAAAACGGGGGATGAAAGAGAGGAGAGAGAGGGGAGATAAGAGTCTGATAGAGGAGGAGTGGGAATAAAAGAGAGAAGGGGTTACTGGGTGGAGTCGTCTCGTCGAGGGAGCAAGAAAGACACGGGTAAATATGTTGCTGTGTCGGGTCAGCTGTGTCGGTATTCTTGCTCGATCCTCGTGTACTATATCAATGCAGAAGTTTGAAGTCGGTAAGATGTATATTGTCGGTCGGCCGACAAGTTTTTTTTCCCTACGAACTGTGACTTCTTATCCGCTGTGACGATTTCGAGAGTGACTAAAACTACAATACTTGTATTTTCTCGAAGTTTCACTTTCCTATAAGTTCAGCTAAAGAAATCAGAGGTTTAAAATTGTCGGGGAAACTAAATTCAAACAAGGTTTAAGAGTCAACAACGGTACGACGAATCGTCTTCCTTTCTTTATACTGTGATGAAAGGCCAAAAATTCCGCGCTTCGCGCGAAAGGTGAAACTTCATTAAGACGAGTCGAGAACGGTACAACGAATCGTCTTCTATCTAATAATTTGAGGAAACGTCAAGGCTTTCGCGCTTCGCGCGAGAGGGGGAAACTGAATTCAGATGAATGGGGCTTAATAAGATTCGAAAACGGTACGAGGAATCGTCTTCCTTTCTATATATTGTGATGAAACGTCAAACATTCCGCGCTTCGCGCGGAAGGGGAAAAAATTAATTTAGACGACTCGAGAACGGAACGACGAATCGTCTTCTTTTTCTAATAATTTAAGGAAACGTCAAAGCTTCCGCGCTTCGCGCGAGAGGGGGAAACTGAATTCAGACAAAATTAATAGGGCTTATATAGAGTCGAAAACGGTACAACGAATCGTGTTCTTTCTCTTGTAATTTGAGGAAACGTCAAAAGCTTTCGCGCTTCGCGCGAAAACTGAATTCAGATGAATAGGGCTTAATAAGATTAGAAAACGGTACGAGGAATCGTCTTTCTATCTCTATATTGTGATGGAACGCCCAAAATTCCGCGCTTTGCGCGGAAGGAAATAACTTCATTTAGACGAGTCGAGAACGGTACAACGAATCGTCTTCTTTCTCTAATAATTTAGGGAACGTCAAAGCGAGAGGGAGAAACTGAATTCAGACAAAATTAATAGGGCTTATTTAGAGTCGAAAACGGTACAACGTATCGTGTTTTTTCTCTAATAATTTGAGGAAACGTCAAAGTTTTCGCGCTTTGCGCGAGAGGCGGAAACTGAATTGAGATGAATAGGGCTTATTTAGAGTAGAAAACGGTACAACGAATCGTGTTTTTTCTCTAATAATTTAAGGAAACGTCAAAGCTTCCGCGCTTCGCGCAAAAGTGGGAAACTGAATTCAGACAAATAGGGATTATTAAAAGTCGAAAACGGTACAACGAATCGTGTTCTTTCTCTAATAATTTGAGGAAACGCAAGGCTTTCGCGCTTCGCGCCAGAGGGGGGAAACTGAATTCAGATGAATAGGGCTTAATAAGATTCGAAAACGGTACGAGGAATCGTCTTCCTTTCTATATATTGTGATGAAACGCCAAACATTCCGCGCTTCGCGCGGAAGGGGAAAACTTCATTTAGACGACTCGAGAACGGAACGACGAATCGTCTTCTTTTTCTAATAATTTAAGGAAACGTCAAAGCTTCCGCGCTTCGCGCGAGAGGGGGAAACTGAATTCAGACAGAATTAATAGGGCTTATATAGAGTCGAAAACGGTACAACGAATCGTGTTCTTTCTCTTGTAATTTGAGGAAACGTCAAAGCTTTCGCGCTTCGCGCGAAAGTGGGAAACTGAATTCAGATGAATAGGGCTTAATAAGATTAGAAAACGGTACGAGGAATCGTCTTTCTATCTCTATATTGTGATGAAACGCCCAAAATTCCGCGCTTTGCGCGAAAGGGAAAAAACTTCATTTAGACGAGTCGAGAACGGTACAACGAATCGTCTTCTTTCTCTAATAATTTAGGGAACGTCAAAGAGAGAGGGAGAAACTGAATTCAGACAAAATTAATAGGGCTTATTTAGAGTCGAAAACGGTACAACGTATCGTGTTTTTTTCTCTAATAATTTGAGGAAACGTCAAAGTTTTCGCGCTTTGCGCGAGAGGGGGAAACTTAATTGAGATGAATAGGGCTTATTTAGAGTAAAAAACGGTACAACGAACCGTGTTCTTTCTCTAATAATTTGAGGAAACGATAAAGCTTTCGCGCTTCGCGCGAGACGGGGAAACTGAATTCAGATGAATAGGGCTTAATAAGAATCGAAAACGGTACGATGAATCGTCTTCCTTTCTCTATATTGTGATGAAACGCCAAAAATTCCGCGCTTAGCGCGAAAGGTAAAACTTCATTTAGACGAGTCGAGAACGGTACAACGAATCGTCTTCTATCTCTAATAATTTAAGGAAACGTCAAAGCTTCCGCGCTTCGCGCGAAAGTGGGAAACTGAATTCAGACAAATAGGGCTTATTAAAAGTCGAAAACGGTACAACGAATCGTGTTCTTTCTCTAATAATTTGAGGAAACGTCAAGGCTTTCGCGCTTCGCGCGAGAGGGGGAAACTGAATTCAGATGAATAGGGCTTAATAAGATTCGAAAACGGTACGAGGAATCGTCCTTCCTTTCTATATATTGTGATAAAACGCCAAACATTCCGCGCTTCGCGCGGAAGGGGAAAACTTCATTTAGACAAGTCGAGAACGGTACAACGAATCGTCTTCTTTCTCTAATAATTTAAGGAAACGTCAAAGCTTCGGCGCTTCGCGCGAGAGGGGTAAACTGAATTCAGACAAAATTAATAGGGCTTATTCAGAGTCGAAAACGGTACAACGAATCGTGTTCTTTCTCTAATAATTTAAGGAAACGTCAAAGCTTCCGCACTTCGCGCGAGAGGGGGAAACTGAATTCAGACAAAATTAATAGGGCTTATTTAGAGTCGAAAATGGTGCAACGAATCGTGTTCTTTCTCTCATGATATGAGGAAACGTCAACGCTTTCTCGCTTCGCCCAAGAGTGGGAAACTGAATTCAGATGAATAGGCCTTATTAAGAGTCGAAAACGGTATGACGAATCGTCTTCTTTCTCTAATAATTTAATGAAACGTCAAAGCTTCCGCGCTTTGCACGGGAGGGGGGGGGGGGAACTGAATTCAGAAAAGGATAAACAGTCGAGAACGGTAGAGCAAATCGTCTTCTTTTTTATAATAATTCAATGAAATGCCAAAGCTTTCGCGCGGGAGGGGGGGGGGGGAACTTCATTCAGCCAAGGATTATCAGTCGAAAACCGGTACAATTAATCGTCTTCTTTTCCTAATAATATTTAAGGAAACGTCTAATTAGCTTTAGGGAGGCCCATCACCCACATCCCTTAATGAGTGCGCTTTTAAGTGATTCTCTTGCTCACTACCGCCCCTCCCTAAAATAAGATCCTAGCTCCGCGCCTGCATTAAAATATATAGCTATGATGCTGACTAAATTGGAGAAATAAATATTTATGTCGTCGAGGAAAATGACCATTTTGCGCATATGCAATTACAAGAGATAGTCCATAGGAAAAACAATTTAGCCTTCGGCCCCAGGTTTATAGGGTTGAATTTTTCGATATTGGACATTTAATTTTGTCGGTAATTGGTGGCTAGTTTTGTCGGTAATCGTAAGCCTCTACACCCCCCACTGAAAAAGGTCTAGCGACGCCCCTGGGTGGGGTCCAGAGCCCCCGAAAGCTGGGATTTGGGGGCAGTTAATTACAGTCAGATGAACATAATAATAATAATAATAATATTTAATTTTTATATAGCGCTTAATACAAATGTCTCTAAGCGCTTTACAAATATACTATTACCCCGGTCATTGGATTCAGTTCTTGCCCGCACACACTGTGTGCACAATCTCCACTCCCTGGGGAGCATTCCAGCCGGCGTTACTTGACGCTCACAAGCTGTTTGACCAACAATGACGGTCGCATCCTATTTATACCGGGTACCCATTTAACACCTAGGTGGAGAGTAGCAAATAATTATTTTGATACCTTTTTGAGAAACTGGAAGGACAATAGTTGGCGTGGATCCAGGGGGCGGGGCCCCAAAAATTTCAGGGGTTTAGGCATTAAACAACGGTCAGATGAGCATCCAGGGGCCCGTCATATGGCCCCTGGAGGGGTCCAGGGGGACAAAGCCTCCGCAAGCTCAGATGTTTTAGGCCTTTAATTAAGGTCGGATGAGCATATTTTGAGCATTTTGTGACACTGGCAGGCCACTATTCTTTCTTTCTTTCTTTCTATTTATCTTTGACATACTGGGGGAGGGGGGCTCGTTCCGTGGGCCCTGACATGTAGGCTTCTTTGCCTGACTGTAAATTTTGAGGATTTTTCATTGTCCAACAAACGCAAAAAAAAACGTATAATTTACACAAAAGTGAGGAAACATCACGAAAAGTCATGTCATTTCAGCAACATTTGTAAATCACGGGTATCTAATTAGAAATATAACAAGCTTGAGTTTTATTTGGGGGAGGCAAATGCCCCCCCCCCCCCCCCTCATCAACAGAATACAGATTTTCTACAATATATTACTTGTACATTCTAAAGGATATTATGCGAGGTCGTGTAGCGACCGAGCTAGAAGATTTTTGCATTTTTATTAGTTTAAACGCTGCACTCTTGGGCCCTCCAGAGCCTAAAAGTGTGTTGCAAGTATTTAGTTAGTATTCGCTATACATTTTCTTTATGCAATTTTTCAAATTTCAGGGGGGACGATCCCCCCCTAAATTGAGGGGGGACGTGTCCCCCCCGTCCCCCCCGGGATCGCCGCCCCTGATCATTACAATTTGTATTTTCAATCCGTTCTGCATGATAAATGTGTTAAATCTATTTCATGAGTTTTTACTGCATTTTGGGGCTAGCTGTCGTATTATCAAGTAATCTGCTTACAATGATATAGTCCTTCTTCCGCAAATAATTTTATAATTGTTTGAGGAAATTTAGTATTTATGACAGTTTATCATTTCTTTTTTTGAAAATAAAAATTTATATATGTATATATATTTGCTTATTTATGATTCATTATCAGAAAAAAATACTTATTGTACATGAATGCAGAAAAAAAAAATCAAATTAGAGCGGCACATCACCGTATACCGCATTAGGCAAGTACCCCCTCCCCATAATAATTCCCCTACAAAGTTCTACAGAGTTTGATATTGGCTGCAAAAGGAACAATATAGCTAGAAAGAGTTTTGATTGAAACTGTACTTTTTCTTCATTTTCCCCTAAGAATTAACTTATACTTATAGTCAGACTTTATCATTATTTTATTTTTGTTTAGAACTAAACGAAAAAGATATTCAAAATCCAAATTTAATTTATGAGGAATCTCGTTCAGTTGATCATACTAAAGGGAGCAGCATGCCATGGCGTGTAAATACACTTGTGTGCTCAAGCCTCAAGGGATTACCCTAATCGATATTTTGCTTAGTCTTATATTACAAAAGTATTCGCATTTATCGTATTGAAATAGATACGCAGAGGTCTAAATAACAGATGATTATGTAAACTAATATTAATATTGATTATAAAATTGTACAATATCAGCATCATGTGCAAAATATGACGATAAATAGATCAAATAATGAAGAGAGTATACACAAAATATAAATTAACGTCTGTATATATAAGTCTAGCGTTGCCTGGTAAATGTACACACGCTCCAATAATATTTATCCTAGAAAGAAACCTTATTTTATCGAACAAGTTTTCTACTATACCACTGATACAGAGGATGATACTACGTGTGTAAAGGAAACGTGTGTTAAGCCTGGTAAGTTAAAATTGGCTTTAAATTACGAATGACGCCCTTGGAGACAGTCTCTGTGATTTTTGTTATGTATAAACTTCCATACAAACTTTAATACTAACAGTTAGTTCTGCACAGCTATACCAAGCTCCAAGGAATCTAGCCATCGGCATCGCAAATCGCATCGCCCCCTTTGTTTCGGCGGGCTCTGCTCTGCACATGTGGTGGCTTCCGCGCGCCGTAGCTGGTAGAGTCCTGGTAGTGGTAATAACAATTACATTTATAGGACGCTTTAAATACAGGGTTTCTAAGCGCACAGGTGGTGCTATATAAATATATAGACTAACTCTTACTTTCCCAAATTCTTCTGTCTTTATGTTTTTTTCTCCATATTCTGTGTAAATGGCAGGGTTGTCTCCTTATTGTGGCGTAACCGGGCTCTGCCGGGGTAGCGTTCTGCCTTGCAGTCTCTCAAAACCCGGTCCACGCTCTCGACAATCAATAATATCTCTCAGTGGGCTCTCACAAAAGAATATTGTGTAAGAATAACGTGGTCTAGCTCTCATTTTACTCACTCCCGCAATCACTGAATGTCTGACTGACAGGACTAAAGAAACAACACTTGCACAGTATCTGCAGTTCAAGTAACTTTACTTGTTCCTGGTAACGGACCTGTCGCAACGACAGCCCGACGCTGACTCACAGATCACAACTATACAGAACCTGTCCCAACGACAGCTGAACGCTGACTGACTGACATCTCACGATGTACACATATATATTTCACAATTAACTATAACGCCCTCTACGTCTTACTAAATTACTGGGCTAGTTATGCTACATTATCAATTATAGGGTAATGTGCAAGACTGCATGACATTTATTCTATTCAGTTTTTGCATTTGTGTATCAAAGTATTATATTCTGGCTGATTTATTGATGTCAGAAAATCTTGATCAGTAGAGCTACTATTAACAGACGCAGTTGACAGATTGTACATGATATAAAATTGAACCATTGAATATACATCTTTTCCCACCTTTTTTGTAAAGAGGGTGCATGCTAGAGTTCAAAATGATGGGAATATAATACATAACAACAGAAAAGAGATTCATCTCATTAAACTAACTAATAAATAATAAAAAATTAAATTAAATAAAAATAAAATAATTACACCAGTATTGACCTTTTCTGTGGAGCTGCAGTATAACAACAGCAATTAGGTTACAGGATATCAATGTGTGTTTGTATATCAATGTCATATATCTGTACAATAGTGGATCTTTCATTCAGATCATTTTTCCATATTTATAGCTCTAAGTCACTGCCAACAGACCAATACACGTAATGTACATAACATCCATTGATTTTCAGTTTAATATAGCAAGGTCCAAAAATATATCCTGTGTGTCTTTCTACATGTATTACATAATGATCAGCTCATTCATTTGAGTGTATCTATATTACTAATACGCAAAATCGCCGCGGGGGGGTCCAGACGGGTACAAAACGGTTCCTCAAAAACGTCTTTCCCCGACCCCCGCTCGCCTCCGCCGTGGCGCGGGGACGGTGGCACAATTCCACCAGGC